>SJXQ01004159.1:52167-67611 GCA_006408695.1 Aepyceros melampus | reverse complement strand
CGGGGGCGGGGGGGAGAGGGGGGGTGGTGGTCCCTGGTAACTCAGTAGTAAAGAATCTGCCTGCTAAGGCAAGAGACTCAGGTTGGATCTTTCAGTCTGGAAGATGCCCCGGAGAAGCAAATGGCAACCCACTCCTGTATTTTTGCCTGGGAAATCCTATGGACAGAGGAGCCTGGTGGGCTACAGTCCATGGGGTCACAAAAGAATGGGACACGACTTAGCGACTAAACAACAACAACAAAAGTATAGCACCTTATCCTATACAGAGTGTCCCATTTGTCTTCCGCACCTGTACACCATGGCACAGAGGTCTTATATCGCCCATGCCTGTGACAAAGCAGAAAGAGATGGGGAGGAGGGGGAGAGGTTGCCAGGGAAATGGGTTCACTCAAACACTGATTGCAGTTCTGTTCCAACACCTCCCCAAGGACTGCTTTCCACAACCCAGTAGGGCTCCACTGAACTTGGAAAAGATAAGAGTCAAGAACTGGTTTATTCAGTCACTCTCTGCCACAGTTGAACTCTGGCTTATCTTCTCTGTTCACCCAGAGAATCAGGTTGTTCTGAGTGCCTCATCCCAGTATCACTTTCTGGGCCAGAATGCCTCTTGCTGTAAGTTATATAAACATCAGACTTTGCAGTACCACTTAAAATAATCAGCGTTGCATTTTATAGGAATAGAATCTAGGACACCTAAGCTTCTAAATCTCTAAACAGTTTCTTCTGTAATTGTCACACAGGTGTGATTTCATGGCCATCCCATAAAGGTGTTATATATGAGTACCTTTTATAGTCATGCCAAAGTAGCCATTTTTATACTCTTCCTTACAAAAAGCTGGTTTATGTATTTCTGAACCCATAACCCAGTCTCTGAAGATTCTCAGTTGTGGTAAATCTTCATCTGTACAGTATCTCATTGGAAGAATATACTGCTATTTATGCATTCTACTATAGATGTGCAGTAGTTTTTAATGTGGAGGCAACTGTGGATAGTGTATTCCAGAGCACATCTATTGTATGCATTCTGTTGGGTATATTTATCAAAGAATGCACTTACTAGATCATAGTGTGTATGTATGTTTATCTTAGAATAATAGATACTGCCTAAGTATTTTCCAAAGTAGTAGTACCAGTTATACTCTTACCAGCACTGAATGAGAGTTCTAGTTGCTTCATATCCTTGCCAACACCTAGTATTTGCTTTTTTCTCCCCCTTTTTTCAGTTTAGCCCTTCTAGTTGTTGTGTAATGTTGTTTTGTTGTGGTTTTATATTGCATTTTCTGTACTAATGATGTTAATATCTATTAATATCTTTTCATATGTGTGTTGGCCATCTAGATATCCTCTATTGTGGTATGCTTGTTCAAGTCCTTTTCCAGGTTTCTGCTGGGTTGTCTTTTCCTTAATGATTTATAGAAATATGGATTATTTCTGCCTGCTATAGAAATATGGATTATTATTATAAATATGGATGTGTTATCAGACATATCAGATATCTTTCCTCACTTTATGGGTTGTCTTCACCGTCTTAATGGTATCTTTTGGTGAACAAAAGTTCTTAACTTTAACATCATCCAATTTATCAATTTTTTTCTATGGTTAGCGCTTTTCTGTGTCCTGTTTAAGAAATCTTTGGCTACTCCAACATTACAAAGATTTTCTTTTTCTTTAGAGAGATTTGTTATTTGACATTTCACATTTAAATCTAGTATGAGATGTAATCAAGACCTATTCTTTGCCAGTTTATTTCAGTGTCACCTTCTACATGTGGAGTCTCTGTTGAAGGGGTTAAGTCTCTTTGTGTGGGGGTTATCTCTGGACTCTATTCTATTCCATTAATTTATTTGTCTTTTTGCCAATAGCACACTGCCTTTAATTATCATATCTTTACAGTAAACCTTGAAATCAAGTAGTGTAATTTACCAATTTAATTCCTCCTCTTCAAGATTATCTTAGCTATTATAGGTGGTTTGTATTCCCATATCAATTTTAGAATAATCTGGTAACTTTCTACAAAAGTGCTACTGTGTTCTGGTTTGGATTAGTTGACTCTGTACCAGTAGTTCTCAGCCAGAGTGATTTTTACCCTCCACAGGACATTTGGCACTATCTGGAGACATTTTTGGTTGGTACTCTTAGGGGAGTGTTCCTGGCATGTTGGGGATGGGGCCAGAGATGCTGCTCAACATCTGACAATGCACAGACCAGTCCTCTACCAATAAATTATCCAGCTCAAAAATGTCAGTAGAGCCACTGTAGGGAAATTCAGAATTAACGTAACCAGTGTTTCTTTTGGGCTTCTGTCTACCATCTTATTAAGTATTTGTCTTCTGTTTGACTTACTGGTTTTGCTTCCATTTTTTCTCATTTTTCACCTTCCTTTGGAGTAATAAAAAATATTTATTATCCCTTTTCATGCTATTCATGGGGTTCTCAAGGCAAGAATACTGAGGTGGTTTGCCATTCCCTTCTCCAGTGGACCACATTTTGTCAGAACTCTCCACCATGACCCATCTGTCTTGGATTGCCCTGCATGGCCTGGTTCATAGTTTCATTGAGTTATACAAGGCTTTAATCCCTGTGATCATTTTGGTTAGTTTTCTGTGATTGTGATTTTCATTCTGTCTGCCCTCTGATGGATAAGGATAAGACGCTTGTGCAAGCTTCTGATGGGAGAGACTAGCTGTAGGGGAAGCTAGGTCTGGTGGGCAGAACCTTGCTCAGTAAATCTTTAATCCAAATTTCTGCTAATGGGTGAGGCTGTGTTCCCTCCCTGTAGAACCAGAGATGGAACAAGGCTCCATGGATCAAGGTGATGGTCTTTCCAGTGGTCATGTATGGTTGTGAGAGTTGGACCATAAAGAAGGCTGAGCCCCTAGAATTGATGCTTTCAAACTGTGGTGCTAGAGAAGACTCTTGAGAGTCCCTTGGACATCAAGGAGATCAAACCAGTCAATCCTAAAGGAAATCAACCCTGAATATTCATCTGAAGGACTGATGCTGAAGCTCCAATACTTTAGCCAGCTGAAGCTCCTATACTTTAGCTAGCTGATGTGAAGAGCTGACCATTGGAAAAGACTGTGATGCTGGGAAAGGTTGAGGGCAAGAGGAGAAGGGAGCAACAGAGGATGAGATGGTTGGATGGCATCATTGACTCAATGGACATGAGTTTGAGCAAACTCCAGGAGATGGTCATGGACAGGGAAGCCTGGCATGCTGCAGTCCATGGGGTCGCAAAGAGTTGGATGCAATTGAGCAACTGAACAGCACTGAATTTATTATCCCATTTTTACTGCTCTCTGAACTTGTTAGGAACATATTCTTTTACAGTTCTTTTGGAATTTACCCTACAGATTTCAACATGCATTCTCGACATGTTAGCTAATACAGTTTTTTTTTTTTTAAACCACTTACTGGAATTGCTAGTCTCTTAATATCCTTATCTCCTTTTACATCATCCGTGCACCTTTTGTGCATTATTGTCTTGCATTTTACCTTCAATTTTGAAAGATAGTTTGTAGGGTGTAAAATTCAAGGTTAGCAGTTACTTTCTTTCATCACTTTACAGATGTCATTCTATTGTTTTGTGGATTTCATCATTTTCTTTAGAGAAGTTATCTATCACTTCTACCGCTATATTAAGATTTTTCTCTTTATTTCTGGCTTTTTGGCTATATGATGTGTCTCTGTGTTTCTCTTTGTATTATCAGCTTGAAGTTTCCTGAGCTTCTTGAATCTGTGGGTTAATCTTTCATTTTGTTAGCCACTTCTCAGCCATTTGTCTCCCAGCAGCAGCCTCCTCTCAGAAGTCATGTATTTTGAGATTCCTGAAGACTGTGGTTTTGCTTATAGGACCCCAATCCTATATGACCACATTAAAAGCATCATGGTTGCTTTTTCATCAGTGACAGCCCTCGGCCTGGGCCTCATCATAAGCTTGAGCCACATACAGAATCAACAAATAGACCAAAGGAAAACAAACAAACCAGCTGTTGATTGTTGACTCACTGTGACTTTCATCCTTCACTGGGGTATTAGTCCATCTGGTCTTTGTTGCTTCTAGAAGTATTTGATGCTTTAAGAAATGGTTTTAAAATTTCTCTGGGTTTCCCTAGTTGTCACTGGGTGTATTGGCCTGGTATCCTCTACTGGAGCTATTTGAAAGGAGAATCTGTGCAGATGTTTTTGAGTGCTTTGTCATATGCCAGATGCTCTTGGAGCTTCTAGGTGTATGGTTGCCTGGTCTAAAGTAGGTAAAACAGGCACAAACAAAATAATTCAGCATGCTGAATACTGTAATAGCAGTGTATACAGTGCTAGGAGAAAGGCGAATGTGACAGCACCACCTGTTTAGGGAATTGCAAGTTGTATCGTTTCACATGGTGCAGTTTCCATTTCAAGGGGCAAAGTAGCGAGAAATGAAGTTGATGAGCATGGGCCTGATGGTGCAGAGCCCTGTATGCCATGGTACAAAGGCATTTGTACTTTAAGCAGGCTACAAAGAACAGGTGATGAATTTTAACCATGGAAAAGAGTGATCCAGGTTTTTGTTTTTAAAAATTACTTACATGTCAGAGTGAAACGTGGGTTCAAGAAGGACATACACACAAGGCAAGGGTTGCCAAAGAAAAAACATTATGATCAGTCCAGTATTAAGTAGATGATTATAAGCATCAATAGATTTGAAAGATATTGAAGGAGTAGAACTGATGAAGCTTAAGGGAAGAGTGGAATTAAGAGAGGTGAGGGGCTTCCTCAGTGGCTCTGTGGTAAAGAATCCACCTGCCAAAGCAGGAGACACAGGCTCAGTCCCTGGTCCAGAAGAATCCCACATGCCACAGAGCAACTAAGCCTGCGTGCCGCAGCTACGGAGCCTGTGCTCTAGAGCCTGGGAGCTGCAACTACTGAGCTCACCCACCGCAGCTACTGAAGCCTGTGAATTCTCGGACCTGTGAGCCGCAACCACCGACGCCTGTGCTGCACAACAAGAGAAGCCACTGCAGTGGGAAGCCCAGCCACCACAATGAGGAGTAGCCCCTGCTCACCGCAACTGCAGAAAAGCTTGGGCAGCAAGGAAGACCCAGCACGGCCAAAAATAAATTTTTTTCTTTTTTAAAGGGAGGTAAAAGAATGCAGAGAGTCTAAGGTGTCTAGCCCAGGTGAGGACCATAAATCACGAAGGGAATACAGCAGAAAGAGCAGATGAGTTCAGTTTGGGACAGGCCGTGGTCTCACTTCACTAACTCTTACAGTTTTCTTCATGTAATCTGAGAACGTAGATCCTGGGACCCCCAGGTTGTCTTCCTGAAACTCCTGAGATGAGTAAGAGGTACAGAACCCCAGGCCTTCCACCCAGCTTTAACCAGACGCTGATTCTATCAGTTGGGCTGGGCTTCCATTTAAATTGTTCTAATGAAGGAAGTTTTCCATGCTAAAAGATTACAAAGTTATTAAGCAGTGTTTCCTTCTTTATTCATCTTCCCATTTTAAGTCTGCTTTGAGTCACTTATTTGAATGGAGTCCTGTGGTAGGGCGTGCAGTGCTACTCTCTCTGAATCCTTGTCTGTGGCTCTTTGACCCTGATGGCTACATCTCCTCACTGTAAGTAGGGTTTGGGGGCCACAATCCTTTATTCGCAGTCAGTAGTTGCTGTTCCACTGTCTTCTGTTACAAATGAGGAGTCCAAAGCTGGTCTTTTTCTAAGTTATTTGTTGTTTCTTCCTGAAGGCATATGTGATTCCCACCACACCACCCCGCCCCCACCTTTTATCTTTTAGTGTGCAGGAATTTTACCAGAATGTGACTACGTGTGTATCCTTCAGTCTTTTCAATCTCCAGGTAAATCCTTTTGCAGCTCAGGGAAGTGTTTCAGTTGTTTATTTGTTTGAGCTCCTCCATCTGTTCTTTTTCTCCTAGAATTCCCAGCTATTTATATGTGGGTTCTCCCAGATCTGTCCCCCAGCCTCACGTTTTTTGTCTCTTTGTATTTCTGCTCAGTTTTAAGATAGCTCTACTTGATCTTGCCAACCACTAATAGGATCACAGCGATTACCTGTCTTAAAAAAAAATTTTTTTAATCAGTTGAGTTTTTTTGGTATGGAAAGACATGTTTTTAAAATTCTAGAAGATATCTTTTGTCTTGTAATTGAATTTCCTTATTACTGTTTTTCAGATTTTTATCTATCTCCTTTTGTTTTTCTTTGGGTCACACTAAGTCCTGTCTGACTCTTTGTGACCCCATGGACTGTAGCCCACCAGGCTCCTCTGTCCATGGGATTTCCCAGCCAAGGATACAGGAGTGGGTTGCGATTTTTCTTCTTCAGTGGGTCTTCCCAACCCGGGGTTGAACCTGTGTTTTCTGCATTAGCAAGCGGATTGCTTCTTGCTGAGCCACCAGGAAACCTTGTATCTCCTTTAGTTGTTCTGTTACTCTAAGGTTCACCACCTCAGGGGCGCTCTGTCTGCCTTTCCTACTCCTGACCTCTGTGTCCCCTTAAGTGGTTATTTCTTTCATTCTGTTACAGTTACTAGTACCTCAGATCTTGGCTGTGTGAGCTGGTGCTGATGGAGCGTCGGTAGTCCTTGACTTAGCTTTCTGGCATCCATACCTGCCATTTTGCTAGCCTGGATAAGAGAGGATTTGAACTTCTTCCCTTCCCTGGCTTCTTGGAGGTCACAGAGACTAGGAACCTCATAGACCAGCAGTGCCCTTCCTCTCGTAGAACTCTGGGGACCAAACTCTGTATGGGGTATGAGAACCTAATCGTTGGCCCAGAGCCCCCTGCTGACCCCAGGGGAGAAATCCAGGACCAGCTCCCTCTCTCTGGGCTGAGCAGGTTTTGCCCACACCTACAGGCACCACTTGCCTGCCAGCTGTATTGGGACAGGGAGAGGCAACAGATACTTTTATAAAAAAAATTTTTTTTTTTTTGCTTGGCTGCCTTGGGTCTTATTTATGGCATGCAGGATTTTTATTTGCAGCATGTGGAATCTAATTCCCTGACCGGGGATCCATCCTGGGTCCCTTGCATTAGCAGTCTGGAGTCTTAGCCACTGGACCGCCAGGGAAGTGCCAGCAGACACTTTCTTGTCATCATCTGTTCAGAAGCCCTCAGCAAATAGAGATAGAGAGAGATACACACACCACCAGGCTAGTGATCGCTAAGCCTCCATCCAGTGCCTGCCTTTTACAGCCACGTGTATTTATGGTCTCCAGCTTCAGCTCAATCCTCAGTACCCTGGGACCAGACTTTTATGTCTTCCCAGCATGCTTTGTTTTCCCCAGAGGGAATATTGGAGACTTTTATTTCTCTCCTCAAGCCCTCTGTTTCCCCTCCTTCTTGTTCACTGTCAGCCCATGACTTTGCATTTCCCCTCGTAGAGAAAAAGAGCTTCTCTTGCCTAAAGTTGCTGAACTCCTTCAATTACCTATAAACCTGTCTCCTTTCCCTGCCTGCCTGCCGTCCACCTGTCCATCCTGCCCCAACCTCTCTTCTCCCGTGGTCTCTGTGATCATGTGTGCTCCTGGTTTTCCCATCTCTCTGGCTGCTCCCTTTCATTTTGTGTTGCTTTCAGTCCCACCCAGTTCTGAGTCTTCTCCTATATTACTAGTTGCCAGGGAGTCTTTTTCAGTGAGTAAAGTTGATCCAATCACCTTCTGTTTAGAACCTGTCTATGATAAGAACAGGCGTAACTAGTCCATGCTGGTAAAAGTCAGAGTAATGGTTACCTCTGGGTAAGTAACCAGTGGGTAGGGGAAGTGGGAATTGATTGCAAAAGGGAATGAGGGAGCTGTTCAGTGTGCTGGAAATAATTCTGTATCTTATTTTGGGTAGTGTTTCATGGGCCTCTGCATATGTTGAAATTCACAGAGGTCTATTCACTCATCCCTTGAGTCTTGCCTCAGCGTTTTCCCCCTGTGAATCCCAGGCTGTCTGTCTGAGTGTTAAGACATGTAGGTCTTCCAGGCTCATGTAGGACAGGAAGCACAGGTCTCTCCTAATTCTTCACAGACCGTGTTGTCACTATATATCTGCTTCCCTCACTGGACTGGGAGCTCCTGAAGACCAGGAACCGGCTCTTTTTCATTCCGTTGCTCCCCCAGCACCTCATGCAGTGACTGGCACGTAGGCCCCTGCTGAACGTCTGTTGAGTAATGAGTGCGAGTTCACTTTGTTTTGCTCTGAGCATAGCCTTCTGTACTGAAAAGTCTCCTTCCCTCCAGCCTGCAGGATGTTTCCTCAGTGAGGAAGGCTGTTGCATAATGGCGGTGTTTGATACCCCAGAGGAGGCCTTCGGTGTCTTGCGTCCGGTCTGCGTTCAGCTCACCAAGACGCAGACGGTGGAGAACGTGGAGCGTCTGCAGGCCCAGTTACAAGCCGTGAGTGACTCTGCCCTTCAGGAACTTCAGCAGTACATCCTCTTCCCTTTGCGATTTACCCTGAAGACCCCAGGCCCCAAAAGAGAGCGCTTGATCCAGAGCGTGGTGGAGTGCATCACCTTCGTCCTCTCTTCAACATGCGTCAAGGAGCAAGACCTCCTCCAGGAGCTCTTCTCGGAGCTCTCTGCCTGCCTGTATTCGCCCAGCTCTCGGAAACCCGCAGCTGTGTCCGAGGAGCTGAAACTGGCTGTGATCCGGGGCCTCGGCACGTTGATGCACTCGGCTTACGGGGACATCCTTCTGACTTTTTATGAGCCCTCCATTCTGCCTCGCTTAGGGTTTGCCGTATCTTTGCTGTTGGGCCTTGCAGAACAGGAGAAATCCAAAGAAATTAAAATGGCTGCCTTAACATGTCTGCAGGTTCTGCTCTTTCAGTGTGACTGTCAGGAACATCCCCGCGCCTTGGATGCGCTCCAGCAGAAGCAGCTGGGGGATTTGTTTGCTTCATTTTTACCTGGACTCTCCACTACCCTCACCAGAGTCATCACAGGAGACTTCAAACAGGGGCACAGCATCGTCGTGTCTTCCCTCAAGGTCTTTTACGAGACAGTGAGTTTCATCATGGCCGATGACCAGCTCGGAAGGGTCTCAGAGGTCCGGGCGGAGCCTGCCGTGGAGCGCAGAGTCGCGGAGCTGATGGTTCACAGGGAAGCCAGCTGGGTAAAAGATACTGGTGACAAGTTGACCATCCTTATTAAAAAGATAACAGAGTGCATTTCAGTCCACCCACATTGGAAGGTCAGGCTGGAGCTGATAGATTTGTCGAGGCCCTTCTGTTAAAGTGCAGTCGGTCACTGATCGAGTCAGCTGGTCCTCTTCTGAAGGCTCTGGTGAGTCTGGTAAACGATGAGAGTCCTGACGTCCAAGCCCAGTGCGATAAAGCCCTGAGGCGTTTTGCAGACGAGAAGGTGGTGGTGGGCAGCAGAGCCTTCGCTGATGTCCTGTCAGAAAACCTGCACTCCCTGGCCACGTCCCTTCCCCGCCTGATGAGCTCCCAAGACGACCAGGGCCGATTCTCCACTCTCTCCCTGTTACTCGGGTACCTGAAACTCTTGGGCCCCAAAGTGGACTTCGTCCTCAACTCTGTGGCCCACCTCCAGCGCCTTTCCAAAGCGCTTATCCAAGTCCTGGAGTTAGACGTGACCGATGTCAAAATTGTTGAAGAGCGGCGCTGGAACTCTGAACATCTGAGCGCTTCTCCAGAGACTCCAGCCACGAGGCCCTGGGCTCAAATGCAGAGGAGATATTTCCGCTTCTTCACCGACGAGAGGGTTTTTCTGCTCTTGAGGCAGGTTTGTCAGCTGCTTGGTTTCTATGGGAACCTCTACTTGCTTGTGGATCACTTTATGGAACTGTACCATGAGTCCGTGGCGTACCGGAAGCAGGCCGCCATGATCCTGAATGAGCTGGTCCTGGGAGCTGCTGGGCTGGGGGTGGAGAATCTCCATGAAAAACACACTCCAGCCGACCCGGAGGAGCTGAGGGAGATCGTGACCTCCATACTTGAAGTATACACGAGCCAAGAAAATTGGTATTTGGTCACTTGCGTGGAAGCTGAAGACGCGGGAGAGGAGCTGACGGTAGGGTGGACAGGCCTTCAGGCCCTCGCTTCTGGTGCACACACCTGCCCACCTCCCTCTTCCTCTGCATTCTCAAAGCCGAGTCCCACGGTCTGCTCCATGAACAGCAACATCTGGCAGATATGCATCCAGTTGGAAGGGATCGGCCACTTTGCACACGCGCTAGGGAAGGACTTCCGTTTGCTCTTGATGTCAGCCCTTATCCAGTACTGGAGAAGGCTGGGGACCAAACCCTTCTCATCAGTCAGGCGGCCATTGGCACCATGACAGACATCTGCCAGGCTTGTGGCTACGACTCCCTGCAGCACCTGATCAATGAGAATTCTGACTATTTGGTGAACGGGATCTCTTTAAACCTGCGTCATCTCTCTCTGCACCCCCACACCCCGAAGGTCCTGGAAGTCATGCTGCAGAACTCGGATGTAAGCCTGCTTCCTTTGGTGGCAGACGTGGTTCAAGATGTCTTGACCACCCTGGACCAATTTTATGATAAGAAAGCTGCAACTTTTGTCAGTGTCCTGCACGCCCTGATGGCAGCGTTAGGTAAATTGAGAGCCCTTTTTAATGCTGATGGGAGGGAAGGACTAGTATCCTCCTTTGCTGCATCTTGTTTTTTTTTTGTTGTTGTTGTTAGTTTGTTTGTGGTTATGCCATGGAGCACATTGTTTCATTATTTGTATAGTTGTTTATCTGGTCCCACATGTTATGCTAGGGTTCCATTGCTTATGTTCTTATGCTTGTAACAGTCTCTTTCATCCCAACAGGCTCAACACCCCTGCTCTATCCCAGGGACATAAACCCTGCACACTATAAATGTAAACGCTATTTTTATTTTACAGAGGAGAACTAAAGCTCAGTGAGCTCCTACTTAGCCAAGGTCACACAGTTAATAAGGAGGAAAGTCAGGATTTATGATGACTGTGTTCTCTTCAATATACCAGACTGCTTCTGACAGTATTTAGAGTTAGCAGTATCTTTGCTAATGGAGAACAGAACTAGCATGAATTATTCAGTCCACAGATAATGCAGGACAGTACTGTCCATCAGAACTTTCTGTGATGGTGGAAATGTTCTATATGTGTTCTGTCCGGTACACTAACTACATGCACTAACTATAGTGCAACTGAGGGGCTGAATTATTATTATTTAAATAGCCACACATAGCTAGCAACTGCCGTGTCAGAGCAGGCCTAGAAACTTTAACCTTTTAATTGTATGAGTTGTTTGAATTTCTCTCTTTCCCTTTAACCTTGTTGGGTGTCTGTTGGAGGTATTCAGTTCAGTTCAGTCACTCAGTCATGTCTGACTCTTTGCGACCCCATGAATCGCAGCACGCCAGGCCTCCCTGTCCATCACCAACTCCTGGAGTTCACTCAGACTCATGTCCACCGAGTCCATGATGCCATCCAGCCATCTCATCCTTGGTCGTCCCCTTCTCCTCCTGCCCCCAATCCCTCCCAGCATCAGGGTCTTTTCCAATGAGTCAGCTCTTCGCATGAGGTGGCCAAAGTACTGGAGCTTCAGCTTTAGCATCATTCCTTCCAAAGAAATCCCAGGGTTGATCTCCTTCAGAATGAACTGGTTGGATCTCCCTGCAGTCCAAGGGACTCTCAAGAGTCTTCTCCAACACCACAGTTCAAAAGCATCAATTCTTTGGCGCTCAGCCTTCTTCACAGTCCAACTCTCACATCCATACATGACCACAGGAAAAGCATAGCCTTGACTAGACGGACCTTAGTCGGCAAAGTAATGTCTCTGCTTTTGAATATACTATCTAGGTTGGTCATAACTTTTCTTCCAAGGAGTAAGCGTCTTTTAATTTCATGGCTGCAGTCACCATCTGCAGTGATTTTGGAGCCCCAAAAAATAAATTCTGACACTGTTTCTACTGTTTCCCCATCTATTTCCCATGAAGTGATGGGACCAGATTAGCCGTCATTAAAATGGCAAAGTTTTGGACTCTAAGAAAAAGAATCCCTCCACTGGATAGTCCATCTTTGCATGAAAAAATAAAAAACTAAAAAACGAGCTATATACATGAGCTCCTTTTATCCAAAGAACATACATCCAGTATTTATTTCAGTACCGCTAGTAGCCGCCAAAGTAGGTGGAAAGGTCGCTGACCTCATTCTGTCAGCTGACAAAGCCAAGACCACATAAGAAAAGTTTCTCAAGGAAGATGACTGAACAGGGACAGTCTTCTGCCCTGTAGCTGATCCTGCTTCCAGCATTCATTCATGAACAGCAATGTAAATATTCTGTGATTCATTCATTAAATAAAGGGTGCCTGTTAGATGTCAGACACAGTGCTAAATAATCAGTGAACAGGACAGATAAACTCAAGGAGCTTTCCTACTCCTGTGAGAGGGTAACAGGAACAGTAGCAGAGTGGTCAGGAAGGGCTTCTCGGAAGAAGGGACATTATAGCTATGACCCGAAGTTTGAGAAGGGCTCATCATGGAGCTGTCATGTCCTTTTCAGGGTTTTTAAGAATATTCAGGCCAAGCAAATAGCAGATGCAAAGGCCTGGAGGGAAGAAAGGGCTTGGGGTCTTTGGAGAATGGAAGAGAGGTCACTGTGGAGAGAGTGACACCAGATGAAATTGAAAAGGTGGGTAAATGTGAATCCCACAGGCCTTGTAGATCAAAGGAAGGAGTAGGGCTTGTAGTTTGCAACCACGAAGAAGCCTGTGTCCTGGACTAGTCACTGGGATAGCAGCAATGACCAAGGAGAACCTGGTCCCTGCCCTCGTGGAAGTGCAGCTAACACTTGCTGACTGTTCATAGATTTTAGATTATGAATGGCTTCCATGGCCCAAATATTCCAGGGCCTAGACTCCTGCCCTTAGTGCTTTGGAGAACTCTACTATGTCTTAATCTGAGTTTTAAAAAATACATTAAGAGAAGGCCTATTAAGAATATCCTTGGGACTTCCCTGACAGTCCAGCGGTTAAGACTCCATGCATCCAATGCAGGGGTCTCAGGTTTGATCCCTGATTGAAGAACTAAGATCTCACATGCTGTGCAGCATACACACACTTATGATAGTTGTGCCTGCTCAAGTGTGAACTCTTTGTGACCCTTTGGACTGTAGCCCGCCGTGCTCCTCTGTCCATGGGATTATTCAGGCAAGAATATTGGAATGGGTCACCATTTCCTCCTCTAGGGGATGTTTTGGACCCAGGGATCAAACCCTCTTCCTGTATTTCCTGCATTGCTGCTGGATTCTTTTTTTTTTTCTTTTTCTGAATTGTACATTTTATTAATGGGTTGAGAAGGGGACCTCATCACAGAAGAGTATGCATAATGTAATTTCTTAATATGTCAAAGAGAAGGCAATTTTCTTTCCCCTTTCTAAGTTCTTCTGGCTGGTCTAAGAATTTTTTTTTTTTTTTTTACTTTACAATGCTGTATTGGTTTTGCCATACATTGACATGAATCCACCACAGGAATACATGAGTTCCCAACCCTGAACTCCCCTCCCACTCACCCTCCCCATATCATCTCTCTGGGTCATCCCAGTGCACCTGTATCGAACCTAGACTGGCAATTCGTTTCTTACATGATAGTATACATGTTTCAATGCCATTCTCCCAAATCATCCCACCCTGTCCCTTTCCCACAGAGTTCAAAAGTCTGTTCTATACATCTGTGTCTCTTTTGCTGTCTCGCATACAGGGTTATCATTGCCATCTTTCTAAATTCCATATATATGTGTTAGTATACTGTATTGGTGTTTTTCTTTCTGGCTGGCTTCACTCTGTATAATTGGCCCAAGTTTCATCCACCTCATTAGAACTGATTCAGATGTATTCTTTTTAATGGCTGAGTAATACCCCATTGTGTATATGTACCACAGCTTTCTTATCCATTCATCTGCTGATGGACATCTAGGTTGCTTCCATGTCCTAGCTATTATAGACAGTGCTGCGATGAACATTGGGGTACACGTGTCTCTTTCAACTCTGGTTTCCTCGGTGTGTAGGCCCAGCAGTGGGACTGCTGGGTCATAAGGCAGTTCTATTTGCAGTTTTTTAAGGAATCTCCACACTGTTCTCCACAGGGGCTGCACTAGTTTGCATTCCCACCAACAGTGTAAGAGAATTCCCTTTTCTCCCCCTCCTCTCCAGCATTTATTGCTTGTCGACTTTGGGATCGCAGCCATTCTGACTGGTGTGAAATGGTACTTCATTGTGGTCTTGATTTGCATTTCTCTGATAATGAGTGATGTTGAGCATCATTTCATGTGTTTGTTAGCCATCTGTATGTCTTCTTTGGAGAAACGTCTGTTAGTTCTTTGGCCCATTTTTTGATTGGGTCGTTTATTTTTCTGTAATTATCCGCTTTAGCCATTGAGAAAGGCCAAAGTATGTTAGTCACTCAGTCATGTCTGAATCTTTGCAACCTCATGGACTATAACCTGCCAGGCTCCTCTGTCTATGGAATTATATATATATATATATTCTCTCAGGAGATATCTCATTTTGGGCCTTGAAAATGGAATTGCCTTAGATTGCCAGTGTCTTTGATCATTTCTAAAGGAGGGATCCTGTATAGCACCCTTTCCTTAAATTGTAGAAAGGAAAATGAGGATGGCAAAAGCTTGACTTGAGAACATCCTAGGAAAAACTGCCAAAGTGGGGATAGCTATTCCAGAGGTTTCGAAATAACGCAGACAACACTTGCATTTTGAATGGTAAGCAGTACTGTGGGGAACAGATCAGCCCCGCATGAAGCAAAGTAGCACTGTCTGCTGGCTTTTCTTCTTCTAATTGATGGTCACATTCTCTTAAAATGGGAGTGTAAGTGTGGTCTCAGGGAACTTCCAAAATGTTTTAAAAGAACCCGGTATGCCTTTTAGGAAACCGAGTTACTATAAGCACAGTGTTTCACACTCATTGACTAAAAAGCCATAAGGTTCCATAGTGAAGGCAAGAACTGTTAGTTAAATTATTGCTTAGCACCAGCTACTGGTTGGCTGATTATTTGTAACGGCAACAACAACAAAAAATTGAGTCTCTGAAAAATGAGAAAGCGTCCATGCCACACACCTTGGCCCCTGAAGAACGTGCCATCCACACATGGAGCTGCCATATTTTGGTGGCCGCATGGGGTTCTGTTGCACAGCTGCACCATGATTTAAGCAGTCCTTTCTTGGTAGACATTTTGTTGGTTCTGATCTTTTTGCTCCCCGCCCCCTGCAAAATGCTGCAGTGAGTATCTTTGTAGGTCATTTTGGACATGTCTAAGTGTATCTATAGGGTAAATTCCTAAGACAATTGCTGGCTTAGAGAGTGTTACATTTAAGTCTTGATAGAGAGATACAGTTTCAAATTGCTCTGTAAAGAGGTTACACCAATTTAAACTCCCATCAGCAGCATAAGAGAGCAGCAATTTTGCCACCCCCCCCCACCCACCCTGTATA
>SJXQ01004159.1:35733-51816 GCA_006408695.1 Aepyceros melampus | reverse complement strand
ACTAAGAGTGAGGTTGAGCTTCTTTTCATATGTTTAAAAGCCATTTGTGAGCAAAGACTTAGTAATGTCTGGCAGTAGCCTTAAATCTAGAAAATAATCTCAGTGTGTCTGCTTTCAGCAGTGTAAATGCTGGGTACTGGCTTTAACCCACTGGGAATGCAGTCCCTCAGAGTACAGTAAGGACAGGTTTGCGTCTGGGCAGTGAGGCACCGGTGTAACTGATTCCTTCGTGTAGGAACCTTCAAATACTGACCCAGGGGTTCTCGTGTCCAGCATGCGCTGCCTGCCACTCCCAGTTGCCTGGCCCGGGCATAGCCCATCAGCTGCTGCTGTGACTCTTTGCAGATACTCCTTGATAGAAAGGAGATTGTCGCTGCTGTTGTCTTAGTTGCTAAGTTGTGTCTGACTCTTTGTGACCCCATGGACTGCAATCTGCTAGGCTCCTCTGTCCATGGGATGTCCCAGGCAAGAATACTGGAGCAGCTTGCCATTTCCTTCTCCAGGGAATCTTCCGGACCCAGGAATCAAACCCACGTCTCCTCCTTTGGCAGGTGGATCCTTTACGGCTGAGCCACCAAGGAAGCAGAGAGATTAGCAGGTGCCAAAAGTCATCAGAGACTTTCCCCTGCTGTCTGCAAAAGGAGGACAAAAATTCAGGCTACAGGGCTTTCTCATTGTTTTGTTCTTTAAGTATTAAGTGCCATTTTTGAAATGAAGCCCTGGGGGACCCCAATATATAAAAAGAGTTAAAACTAGAGCAGTGCTGGCCGCAGAAGGCGTAGAAACCCTGTTCCCACCCTTTAACCTGCTGTCTCTGGGTGCCCTTCCTTTTGTGACCCTGAGACATTTATGCAGAGCCCTAGGGCTCCTCAAGGCACAGTTTGAAAACCACTGATTCGGTACCATTTGAAGCTTATTCTGTGGTGACACATCAAAAGTACTGGAGGATCACTGAAGAAGGAAAAGCTTTAGAGAGAAAATGCCGGCCTTCTGAAGCATTTTGTATCAAATACCTGTGTGAGCTTGTTAGTTCTCGAGGCTCTGCTGAACCTCTCTTCTGCTGATGAGCAATGTAGTCTGCACTCAGAATTTTGTCTCTTGTAGCTGTCCTTCAGCCTGGCATATTTATTCCTTCAGCATGTATTTTGAGCATCCACTCCATGCTGGGCAAATTGACTGCAGGGGTGATCACTGGAGCACAATGTCTAATGGGAGATTCAGACACTAAACAATACATACAGAGTAAATACAGTAACTGCAAATGGTGATGAGTTGACATGAAAGAACATGTCTAATGTAGCATATAAGAGACTTTAAGTCTTATAAGAGACTTATAAGTGGCTTTACTGGGTGAGGTGTATTTGTATTAAGATATGAAAAGTGAGTTGAAATTAACCAGATGTGACATAGGGGGTGAAAGGATTCCAGACAATGAGAACAGCACGTGCAGAAGTTCACAGGCGGGAGGCCGCCTGACAGATTGGAGGAACCAGGAGATGGTCAGTGAACAGGCAGCCAGGAGTGGTTAGAAGAGAAGATTGGAGAGAAGAAGAGACTGGATCCTGTGGTGGCCACATGAGCCGTAGCAAAGAGCTTATTCTAGTTAGAAGGTACTCTTGCCTGGAAAATCCCATGGACGGAGGAGCCTGGTGGGCTGCAGTCCATGGGGTCGCAAAGAGTCAGACATGACTGAGCGACTTAGCAGCAGCAGCAGCAATGCCTATTGTCAATGACCAAGGTGATCGTTATAACACTTTATTTACAGTTCAGTGGTTCCCAGACGCGGGTCATCTCGGGCAACTCCAGAAGCAAAGTGTAGGGGAAGAGGGAAGTCCTTTGAGCCAGAGATCAGCAAGCCTTGAGAAAGGCCTTGAGAACCCCACAACAGCCGAAGACATTGAACAGTTTGTGCTGAACTACCTCAAGGAAAAAGATGTGGCAGCTGGGAATGTCTCAGATCTTGATAATGAAGATGGTAACTATCATTTATTTTGGCTTCAACTGTTTCTTTTTTTTTTTTTTTTATGTTTGAAGTAGATTATTGAAAAACAATGAAACATCGTTATAGAAAGTTTGGAAATAAGAAGCGTCATTCATAGCCCACCATGCTAACATAGGCATTCTCACTTTGTGTGTTGTCTTTTTTCCATCCTTTTCTGTTGCATGCCTGTTTTTAATTTGATTGCAGCCACGGTTGAAATGTATAGATACCCTTTTTGCATTTAGTTATATAAGAACTCTTCACGTTGCTATGGAGTTTTCATAATTAATGTTTTAATAGCTGCTACTAAGCATCCATTCCCCTGTGGGAAGTTTAGGTTGCTTCTAGCTTTTCACTCTGATAAACAGTGCTTCCAGTGTATGATTCTGTGCATGTGACCTTTTCTTTCCTTTTGCATATTTCTTTATAAATCCCAGAAGTGGGATTTCTAGGTCAAGGATATGAACATTATTTTACGCCTCCCAAATTGCCTTCCAGAAAGGTTGTGTCAATTTACGCCTTCCCTTTAGCAGTACAGGATTAATACTGGTTTCACCACAGCCTTGCCAACAACGGCTATCACTAGTTTTACTTCTCGCTGAATCAAACTGGTTCTCGTTATTTCACTTTGCATGTCTTTGATCACTAGAAAGGTCGAACATCTTTCTGCACGCATCTTTCCTAACATTTTTTTTTTCTTATGCCCATTATCTTTTCATACGCTTTGTCCATTTATTTTATTTATTGGTAGGAGGAGATTCCAGTGTTTTTCTTACCAACTGATATGATAAAGAAGAAGGGAGTTTAGGCTAGTTGAAGCTCTGGCCTGTTGTTTTATTCACAAGCTCAATCTGGAGCTTCAGGTCACGGAAGGATTAATAAATTATTAGAATCTCCTCTGCAAACATAAAATGCCAAGTCATAATGAGCTTGGTGGTCTCAGAACTATCCTAAATCGAACTGAGTCCCAAATTAGTTTGTTAGGTTGGAGTTGAGCAGATTTCTCTCTCCTTTTTTTTTGGCAGTCTCTGCTCTGAGGCTCTGGTGAACTGAAGCCAATACTTTTTCAGGATAACAGGAAATAAAGTTCAGTGCAGCTAACTACAACAAATTCCTTCTAAATAGCAGGGAAGCATCACAACCAAGAAACAATTTATGCAGAACTGAGTTGTGTTTCTCTCCAGAAACAGAATTTTCTAATCAGAAATCCATCCAGCTTTTTCTTCTCCTTTTTGTTTCTGGAGCCAACCCAATCCTTGTAAACTGCACCCCTTAACCAAGCCTAGAAACCATGGAGGAGAGGCATCTTGATCCCTGGTAATCCAGATTGGCCATTCCTGTTTGAAATTCTAGCATCATCCCTGAATCCATTCTTTCATGATTAGGAACTTCTGGTTCTAGTTGATGTTCGCCAGGAGCGGAGTGAATGAATCAAATTTTTCTTCCAATAGCAAGAACCCACAGCTCTCAAATAGCATTCCACAGTAGGTGAATTTCAAACAACCATTCCTCCTCTAGAAGCAGAGCACAGCCTTGTCGTTCTTATCATTATCATTCATCAAGTACACACCACACACTTGGCATTATAAGGAATGTTTAGATTGATAGTGATTTGACATGGGTTTTTTGTTTTAGCCATAAGCGCACCTTGGGTATCTGAGGCCCCTTTCACCAGGAAATCCAAGCACCCTATAAACACATTTTCCTTTATCTTTTCAGCATTGTTAGAGATCAATGTAGACTAGTAAGATTCTGTTTTTCCAGCAGAGGAAACTGAAATGGAAGAAAGTTAGGGGAGCAATGCTCAGCTCCGTGGAAATGAGCACAGCTAATATTGAGGATGGGGGCGGGAGGGAAGCTAGAGGCTATAAGCAGAGGGAGGAAGAATTTCAGGGAAGGAATTTTGGCCTGGGTTTCATACTACTCAAGTGTTTTTTGTTTTAATTTACAAACTTACACTTATCTCATGCAATGTAGCACTCCAGGCAGTGAAAATAAATAACTGGTGACATTCATCTCATTTAATTCTCTCAACAAGCCAATGAGATATACATGCTTTATCCTCATTTTTTTTCAGGTGAGGTAACAGGGGGTGAGAGGAGCTGCTGTAGGATGTGGAGGCAAGACTAGTGCTCTGACTGAACCCCATCATTGTATATTACATCAAGCTGCCCTGGTGTTATCCCTCATACCAGGATGTACAAGGCTTGATCTTGGCCCTCAAAAGAGCTTCCAGGCTGGTACAGAAGACAGACACGTACCCCCTTAGTCAAAAGGAGAGGAAAGAGAATAAAGGGCCAGAGGCCCACCAGGGAACTGCCCAGCCTCAGGTCTCCCAATTAGAACCTTGCCCTCTTATGTTTTTATTTTAAATATTTATGAATGGCAACTTAGAAAAGGCTAATGGTATAGGGAAAAAATAAAAATCATTATCTCATGACCCCATCTCTGTTAATAATTTGTACTTCTTCCTGTCTTTATATAAAACTTTATATAATAGTACTCACACTGTGTATGCATCATACACAGTGTATGGATCATACATGGTTTATATAACCACCCCCTACAGTAGACATGGAGGGTTTCCCTAGCTCTTAGAGGTAATACTTTGGTGAATATCTTGACTCAGAGCTTGACCCACCTTTTTTACATGGTTTTCTTGGGATCAGTTCCTTGACATATTCCCTCTAAAGTCTTACTCCAGATCTGAGATTGGGAGGTTAAGTTGAGGTGCAGCATCTCTCAGAAAACACTGCCCTCAGTTATCCTTTTTTTCCAGAGGAGCAGTCAGACCCTCCTGAAGTGGAGGAGGATGACACTGGTCCCCATGTGGAGCCACCACTGCCAGTGCAGATCCAGATAGCCACGGACGTGATGGAACGCTGTATCCACTTGATGTCAGATAAAAGCCTGAAAATCCGCTTGAAGGTCAGTGTGCAGCCCTACCCCTGCGTTCACAGAGCAGTGGGATGAGGTTTGGTCTGCGGGCAGTGACTGCAGGGTGAGCAGGAGCCACCCTTATCTCCGGTGCATGTGCAGTGGCCAAGAGAAGGCCCCAGGAGGAATTTATCTGTGGGATGCCATCTTAGTCTTTCTGTATTGACCCAGATGCCAAAAGGGAGCTGAGTCCCTTGATGGAATTAAAAAGCACAAAGTTTCATCAGAGAGTCATTGCATCTCCAAGGGGGGGAAAAGTCATAAGCTTTGGGAAGGATATCATTTTCTGTGCTGACTTAATGTGGGACACAGGTTTTAACACTTTAAAGTGGTCATTCTTCCAAGCCTGATTGTAGCCCTTATCTCTGTTTCCGCTTCCATTCTCATCCTAGGCCAAGCATCAACACTTTTATTAATCTTACATCCTCGCTTGCTGGCAGTTTCTTTTTTTTTTTTAACCACTAAATCTTTATTGAATTTTTATTATAACATCAGTCGATACATTAGCAACTAGAGAGAAATGCAGAGTAAATAGCAATAAATGGGCAAGGGTAGGGATGTGGCGCAGGGGAAGTGCACAGCTAGGAAAAAGGGGCAGGGGTAAGAAGAAGGGCCACTGACAGGGGCATAAGTAACGCTTCCTATTCATCACTTTTCTGTAACTTCCATGAATCTTTCCCATCTATTGTTATCAATATCACTCCAGCAACGATTTCTCAAAGGGCATCTATCTTAACTCTCTAAGGACTGCTTACAATCTCAATCCCCGGAGTCAATACTCAGGGCAAAGAGCCTCTAAGACTATTTATCCAGTCATCCCTGAACTTTCTCCTGCTAGTTTCTATCCGTGTCCAATAGCCCCCAAAAGGTTGATCTCCCTGCAGTTCCCTTCAAGTTTATCTGAAATCTTTAGGGGTAGCAATCATAAAGAATCACAAGGAGGTACATATGTTTACTTATAGAGGTATCTAATAATAGTATCATGCTTTTTAACTAATCCCACCCACTTAAGATTACTTAATAGCCCCCCCTAAAATACTTATGATTATATATATCCCCAATTAAATCGTTACACAAAGAAATAAAAACAAGAAAATTTTCCACAGACCACTTTGATAGCTTTCTACAATCTGAAACAACAAAGAACTCTCAATCCTAACTGATGTGCCTTCTTTCTTTAAGATGAAAGCGTGGCAGGGTTTGCTGGCAGTTTCGAAGCAGCCTCCCCATCAGCAAGCTCTTAAACTATACAGTAGTGATTCTGATAACAGGCTGGGGGCATGGGGGCAGGGTGAGCATGGGGACACAGCTTTCAGATCACCTCGGGGCAGATCTGACACCCAAAGGAAAGCACAGCCTGACCCGCTCCTGCCTACCCCCAAGCAGGAGTGAGAAACACAGCCGCCTCCATGAATTACTGATAGCGATGAGGGCACTTCGCCCTAACCAGGGGCAGTGGGATGGGAAACCCTGGCCCACAGATTGCTTCAAACTTCAGCATCTGGGTTTTGTGGGACTTGTTTAGTCTTCCCAGAGATACTTCTTAGTATTTTCTGTTCCATTTAGGAGTCATTTTTCAGGTGCCTTTTGTTAGTGGTGTCTGGTTGATACATTAACAAAGTGTCTTCCCTCTTCTGGACACTTTGTAGCAGCCATGTATGAAAGTGAAAGTCGCTCAGTCATGTCAGACTCTGTGACCCCACGGGCTATACAGTCCATGGAATTCTCCAGGCCAGAATACCAGACTGGGTAGCCTTTCCCTTCTCCAGGGGATGTTCCCAGCCCAGGAATTGAACCTAGGTCTCCCACATTGCAGGCAGATTCTCTACCAGCTGAGCCACACGGGAAGCCCAGTTGCCATGTAAACACTGTAGCTATGGAGAACGTCAGCACTGGAGTCAGATCAACACGCCCGAGTTCAAATCCTGGCTCTGCCCCTCACTAGCCACGTCACCTGGAGTAGATCCATGTACCTTTTTGAGCATCTTCTGCTTCATCTGTAAAGTAGGCGTGATGATGACCTACCTCACTGAGTTGTTGGCTATAAATGAAAAACAGCATCAGATGTGGCGTTTATACTCATTCACTTGTTCACTCAGTACTTGTTGAGGACTGCTACAGAGCAGACAGAGGGTGTGTAGGAGGAAATGAAGCAGACATGATCCCTGTCTTCATGGAGATTTCTAACTCTCGAGGGGGAAGAGGTGATGCGCAGATGTACATGGAGGAAATGCTGGCAGTTTCTGAAGCAGCCTCCCCATCAGCAAGCTCTTAAACTATACAGTAGTGATTCTGATAACAGGCTGGGGGCATGGGGGCAGGGTGAGCATGGGGACACAGCTTTCAGATCACCTCGGGGCAGATCTGACACCCAAAGGAAAGCACAGCCTGACCCGCTCCTGCCTACCCCCAAGCAGGAGTGAGAAACACAGCCGCCTCCATGAATTACTGATAGCGATGAGGGCACTTCGCCCTAACCAGGGGCAGTGGGATGGGAAACCCTGGCCCACAGATTGCTTCAAACTTCAGCATCTGGGTTTTGTGGGACTTGTTTAGTCTTCCCAGAGATACTTCTTAGTATTTTCTGTTCCATTTAGGAGTCATTTTTCAGGTGCCTTTTGTTAGTGGTGTCTGGTTGATACATTAACAAAGTGTCTTCCCTCTTCTGGACACTTTGTAGCAGCCATGTATGAAAGTGAAAGTCGCTCAGTCATGTCAGACTCTGTGACCCCACGGGCTATACAGTCCATGGAATTCTCCAGGCCAGAATACCAGACTGGGTAGCCTTTCCCTTCTCCAGGGGATGTTCCCAGCCCAGGAATTGAACCTAGGTCTCCCACATTGCAGGCAGATTCTCTACCAGCTGAGCCACACGGGAAGCCCAGTTGCCATGTAAACACTGTAGCTATGGAGAACGTCAGCACTGGAGTCAGATCAACACGCCCGAGTTCAAATCCTGGCTCTGCCCCTCACTAGCCACGTCACCTGGAGTAGATCCATGTACCTTTTTGAGCATCTTCTGCTTCATCTGTAAAGTAGGCGTGATGATGACCTACCTCACTGAGTTGTTGGCTATAAATGAAAAACAGCATCAGATGTGGCGTTTATACTCATTCACTTGTTCACTCAGTACTTGTTGAGGACTGCTACAGAGCAGACAGAGGGTGTGTAGGAGGAAATGAAGCAGACATGATCCCTGTCTTCATGGAGATTTCTAACTCTCGAGGGGGAAGAGGTGATGCGCAGATGTACAGGAGGAAATGCTGTGCAGGTAGTAAGAGGTTCTGTGATAGAAAATTCACCCCCGTAGTAAACGTGTTTGGAAACCTACTCTCCCACGGCCTGTTGAGTAAGAGGGCGCTTACGTTCTCATTTAGACCAGGTTGTTGGGTGATAAAGCTTAAAGGCTGAGAAGGAACCAGCCCTGCAGGGGCAAAAGGGAGAGGAAGAACATTCCAGGCAGAAGGGGGGAAATGTGCATCTTTGAGTCAATGGAGTATGATGTAACTTGCCCGGTTAGTGACAGAACACAAATCCAAAGCCAGTCAGCAATCCCAAAGCCATTTCCCCCTGAGTACTACCCTGCTCTCCTGAGGCTTCTCTTCTTCCCCTAACTATTCAGCCCTCAAGGGCAGGGCCTGTTTTGTTCTCTGTTTCTGTTCCAATCTTCCTATGACCAGCACATACTAGGCATCCAATCTGCATTTCCTGCAGACCTCACTCTGTCTTCCTAACTCACATATGCACCCTCCCCTCCTCTATGCTGGGGGAAAGCCTGCCCTGCTCACCATGGTGACTGCTGCCTGTGACCCTGAGCAGGCCGTCTGTCTTCAGTGAACTTTGAGACATGAGAGATCAGGAGACATATTTTCAGGAAAGGTAAAAAAGCCAGTTGACATCTAGGCTACCCCGGACCTCTCTTCTGAGGTCAACTGGTGTCCCAGCTGCTTACTTGACCTCTGTGCTTAGAGGCAACAGAACCCGATCTCCCTCCCCACTCCCAGTTTCCTCCCCCTCCCCTGTTCCTGTCTCATAAAGCTGCACCTGCATCTGTTCAGTGGCTAAGCCTGAATCCAAGCAGCTCTTTTTAATACTTCTCTTCACGTCCCCAAAGAGCAAGTCCTTCAGCAATTTAAGCCATTTCATCTCCAAAACAGATCTCAAACGCTTCACACCCCTGACTCTGTCTCCAGCATGTGGCCACATGACTCCACCCCCACGCCACCCAAGTGGACATATGTCTTGGCTTCCTCTAGGGCCTCCTCACTTCTCGCTCCACTTCAAGTCCCCTCTCCACTCAGCATCCAGAGTGACCTTTTTAAAACATGAACTGTATCATATCACATTCCTGAACATTCCCCTGGCTCCCCACCGCATTTAGTACCAGATAAAAAAGTCTTAACGTGATGCCTTCATGGTCTAGCCCCATCTTACCCCTCCTCTGTCACGCTCCATGCTGCCCTGCTCTAGTTTCTTTTTAATTTTATTTATTCATTTATTTGGGTGTACCGGGTCTTAGTTGCTGCATGCGAGATCTTTGTTGTATCATGTGAGATCTGGTTTCCTGACCCAAGCACTCTGCATTGGGAGTGCCGAGCCTTAGCCACTGGACCACCAGGGAAGTCCCAACCCTTCCGCTCTTTATGTGACTAGCTCCTGCTCATCCTTTATGCCTCCTTATGGAAGTTACTACCTTGTCTCTGCCTTGGTCATCTCCTTTCAGCAACCTTGCAAGGAAGATACTGGCCTCCCCACTTTTGACAGAGGAGGAAGCCAGCCCAGCAGCCCTTCCGGCAGTCTGTATGGTGTAGATCCCTCCCTTTAGTGCCTTTGCGTTTCTTCCTTGACTGTCCCTCGCAGCACTCATCACAATTGGCAATCATTCATCCCTTCATTTGTCTTAGCTAAGGTCTAAGACCTTGGGTCTTTCCCCCGTTGACCATAAGCCTCCCATGAAGGCAAGGAAACATGTTTTATGAATGTATGTATTTTGTCCCTGGGTGCCTCCCACCCAGTATACCTCACCAGTGCTTGGCATGTAGTCAGGAACTCATGAATGTTTATTTGACTTATGAGTGTCTAAGCTTTATTCTTTTTAAGTGGCGACTTGATAGCAGATATTTGGTTTCAAGCCTTTACGGTCTGCTGCAATCACGTCCTCTTCCCTTTCAGGTCCTGGACGTGCTGGATCTGTGCGTGGTTGTTCTGCAGTCCCACAAGAACCAGCTGCTTCCCTTGGCTCATCGGGCCTGGCCCTCGCTCGTACACCGGCTCACCAACGATGACCCCCTGGCGGTCTCAGAGCCTTCAAGGTACCACACCGCAGCCCCACTGCCATCAGTCATAGGGATGGGGGATGTAAGCTGGAAGCTCAGCAGCGTTTTGAGGGGATTGGTTCTCTTTTTATCTGATGTGACCTACTATACCTTGAAGAAAGTGCAGAAAAATAAGAAAAGCACAGAGAAAAAAAATGAAAGTCCGTTTCCTTTTGAATTTGAAGCAGAATGAGTGAGCTAGTAGATGAAAGGGCCACCAGTATCCACGGAGCTCCTCCTGCGCCCCAGGCAGCACGCTTGGCAATTCTCCATGTGTGAGCTCATCTCCTTACAATACCCTTGCAAGGAAGATACTAACATCTCCATCTTTGACAGAGCAGGAAACAAGCCCAGAGATATTAAGGAACTTTCTCAAGATCACACAGCTAGGGACTTCCTGGTGGTCCCGCGGTTAAGAATCTGTCTGCCGACATAGAAGACACAGGTTCAATTCCTGGTCCCAGAAGATCCCACATACCTCAGGGCAGCTAAGCCCTTGTGCCACAACTACTGAACCCACAGTCTGGGGCTCACGCTGCACAACAAGAGAAGCCACCACAATGAGAAGCCCACACACCGCAACTAAAAAGTAGCCCCCCGCTCACCACAGCTAGAGAAAGCCCTCACACAGCAGTAAAGACCCAGCACAGTCAAAATTCAGAACATGGATCACACAGATAGTAAGTGATAGAACCTGAATCTGTGAGTTCATGCCCATCGTCTGTGCAGGGCACAAAGAGTCAAGGTGAAGAGGCTGAGGGTCTGCAGTCTAGCAGTGGGCATCCTCTGTCCAGCTGAGCAAGTCTGGACAAAGCTTGTGGCCACCTAGCCCACCTTTCTCATAGCTGTTTTTGTCAAGGATAAAATGGGACTATTTAATGAAATGCTTTGAAAAGGTAAAAGCCCTCTGTGTATGCATGGTATTATTCTCCCTGAGTTAGTTTGGCTTATGTTAGCACACATATTTTGGCTTATTTATTTATATCCTTCCTTGTTCTAAAAAGACTTAAGGCAGCTTACAGAGATACATTTACCATGGCAAGCTAACATGAATTAGAAGTGGGTGAGCAAGATAAGGCAAAGGAAAAAAAGATGTATAGGGATATAAAATGAAGCCAGGGATGCAACTGATATACTTGGCAGTAGTATATTGTGTTTCTGTAAGATTCTTCAACATGTACTGGACCAAAATGCAAGCTTACCTTGATAACATACAAAATTGCTAATGTATTTTCAAAAGCAAAACGTGTAAGGTGACACACAGATGTGTTGGTGGTAGGGCGGGGTGGGGAGAGAGAGAGGGAAGAAGAGAAGTTGGGGAAGGGAGGAGGAAGGAGGTCTTGCTCAAATTGTACTCATCTGTGCTGTTTCCTTTAAGAAAATTAATAGGTTATCTGAAATGACAGCAAGTGTGGAAAAACCAAAAAATATAAAGGTGCATGCACTGTAACTGAGGCTGCTTTCCCACTGCCAGACCCACTGGTGACCCTTATGCTCCATCAGGCCTTGTGCAGTCCAGCTGAGGGCCCTGAAATAAATGCCTCGTTCTCTACAAAGTTGGCAAATGCTCTCTGTGCTGGATATGCCTTGCTTACCAATTTTTAAAAAAATTCTTATTATCCTGTACACTCAGTCCTGTGCAGTGGGGCAAAACGTTTCAATATGTTCTGCTAGAGAAAGTTTAAAACGAGACATGCAAAGAGACTGCCTGTGGTGAAAGTTGGAATGAGGGTGATGTACATAAGAGATTATGCCACGGAACAGAAGGAACTCTGACTCAGCTCTGCCCACCAGGGTCCCTGCCCAGACCTAGCCAAGGACCTCGGCCAGTCACTGCCATCCCGACGCCTGCACATGGCAACCGCTGAGCTGGGCCTGGGCTCCTGGGCCTGTTTGTGTGTGTTCAGCCAGCTAGAGTTAACAAGCACGTCTTTCCTTCAAGGGCTGTTAGGAAGATTCAAGAGATGATCTATGTGAACTGCTTTAAGCTCTTGGGTTTGTTTGTTTTGTTTTGTTTTTTTAAACAAAAAGGGAGGAAAATCCAGGTATTAACCATATTATTCATCCAACTCAAGATTCTTTTGAATTATTCTCCACGTAATTTGTATTTATGGATAGAAGCAGCCATGCCTCGGGAACAGAGACCTCCGAATTCATAACTGTCAGAATCACAAACTGTGGGCAAGGAATTCACAGCAATAATTCTGTTTTGTTTTTTTTTTCAAGCAGAGACTGAAATGAAATTGAATTACCAAACATTCTCTTAAACGCTCTTGCTGCCTTAGCGATGTTCAGTCACCAGATTAGGGACTGTTTCCGCAGGTTTTGCGTACCCTGGGAGGCAAGTGTGGTGATTTTCTAAGGAGCCGGTTCTGCAAAGATGTCCTGCCAAAGCTGGCTGGCTCTTTAGTCAGCCAGGCTCCCGTCAGTGCCAGAGCTGGACCAGTCTACTCCCACACGCTGGCCTTCAAGTTGCAGCTGGCCGTCTTACAGGGCCTGGGCCCCCTCTGTGAGAGACTGGACCTCGGTAGGTACCAGCCAGTTTCACCTGGACCCACACCGCATCCTCTCTGTCTCACTCCTCTGTTGCCCTCTCTACTTGGCCCTGCTCCCCTCAACCTCCCTTTCTGTGCACATCCTTCCGTCTCACTTCGGCCTCATTTATCCATTTACCTTGCTGTGTTTTTTGACTTGGGGATGGAGTACAGAGCCCATGCATCTTGCCAAGCTGTTCCAGTTTCATGCAACAGCAGTGGGTTGCTGCTCGTCCCTGATGAAGTCTGAGAGCCAACGCTTGTTTTGTTTTTCCTCTCTGCAGGTGAGGGTGACCTGAATAAAGTGGCGGATGCCTGCTTGGTTTACCTCAGTGCCAAACAGCCCGTGAAATTACAAGAGGCGGCCAGGAGGTACGTCTGCTTGATCACCCTCATCTCTTTTACGTTTGTCCTAAATTATGGATGATTTGCTAATGGCGAGCAGAGTGGAGGCATCTCTGCTCCTTTCTCTTCTCTCTCTCCTCGCCAGGTTAAGATGGGTTCTTTAACTGTGCAACATCCAGAGATGGCATTTTGACTAGACGCCTTTCTCTTTGAAAGTAACCTTTTCCTCTGCAGCGTCAGCAACAGTTCCAAAGGGGCCAAAAGCATAAAGACAGTGTCCTAGAGGGGAGCAGGCAGAGGGTGATTGGCTTCTAGCTCTCCTCCCTGGTGACCCTGGCACCTCTCTCTCAGCTCCACCACTCGCCAAGCGAAAGCATTCGGTTATTGATCTAGCAAACCTTGGCTCCACAGAATGTCTTAATGGTCTTCGGGTGCCACAGACCCTCACAAATCGTATGCAGCACTGTGTGTGTGTGTGTGTGTGTGTGTTCAAGCAGACATCTACATCATTCATCTGATATATAATAGGAGTCTGTGAACCAAGAATCGTTCAAAACCCCTAGACTAATGATTTAAAGGGCCTTTTCAACTCTGAAATTATGTGATTCTCATTTCTAAGAGATTTGCTTATTGAAGAATAGCTCTACCATCTCTAACAGAAGAACCTATGTCTGGTTCCTAGCATCCTAAGGAATATTCAGCAAAAACTAAAACTCAGCACAGCAGCCTTCCCCCTACTTGAGACCCCCAGTGCACCCTTGACCCCCCTCTCCAAGCCCTTCTTCCAGCCGGCGGCAGCCTGCGCCCTGGAACTGCCATCCTCGGACGTCTGCAGCGGAGGCGAAAGCTGGCCGGTCTGCCTGGCACTGCCTTCTGCCCTGGGCCTTATAGTTCCACCTCCCCAGGCAAAGAAACAGCCCCTCCCACTCCATCAGCTTTTGGAAATGTGCCCTTAATCTTCCTTGGTGGAGTCAGCGTCACCTCGCTCCCTGAAGGGCTGGAAGGCTGCTCTCTGCTTGTGAGTGAGGAAAGCCCACTTGCTCCCTTATAAACCTTGCACTCTCTGGGAGTGATGGAAATATCTCTTCGAATTGATTTATTATCCTTTGCAGTTTTCTGCTCTTGATTTCCCCAGTTCCCTTTTTTCTTTCTGTCCCTTTCCTGTCACATCCTCTAGGCCCAGAATCAGTCTGGTTTCTCGAGCGTAGGGGCGCATCTCAACCAGCTTCTTGTCCCCAGACATTCTTGTTCCTTAAAGATGAAAATCATCCTCCCCCAGGCAGAGTCCCTGAAGCTAATTGTGCTCTGATTTAAAGTACAACTCACGAACATGACGGATCCATCTGGAAGCAGATTCTTCTGGGTGTCTTCTACGATCGAGAGCCTGAAAGGTCTGGTTTTTCTCATCTCTCATCTAATTCTACTTTTCATCCACCCTCCCCATAGCTGTCCTTCAAATTTAGACTCATCAAACAGGCTAATACTCACAATTCATTATCTTTTCATTTCTAATTTTCTTTTCTTTTTTCTTTTGCCACTGAAAGCAGTCAAACCCAAACTGGACCTTGCTGACTCTTGAGCTGTAATTCCAGGTGCCTCGGAAGGAGGCGGGTGGGGCAGGAGGAGGTTGCTGCCAGCCACCTGACCGCGGTGCCTTTTGTTTGCTCCACCGCATTCCACTCAGGGTTGAGTCAGATGACCTTCTGCCGGGCAGGCCAGGCGGGGAGGAAGTGCAAGGTTGATTGCTTCACGAATGCATCATCTGCAAACTTATTTTGAAGTCAGGGGAAAAAAATACCTGTGTTGTCCTTGATCCGGAGCTGATTTGGCATCTTGATTCAGAAATTAATAAGCTCTCTAAATGGGAGAAGAAGCGTGAGACAATAGGCAACCTGGTCCCTTTGTGAGTCTGATTGCAGAGCAAACACAGGGTGAAGGGTGGGCCAATGAGTATGAAAGCAGTCAAACCTCCAGAGACTAACGAACGAGGCCCCCTGAGTGAGACACAGGCCCCAGCTCAGCAAATGGCCGCACATCCATCCAGTTGTTGGTCCTTAATTCTCCTCTTTCCGTCACACACCGCATCCATTCCAGAAGTGAAGCCTGTGTATCTAGCTTGCGATATCTCTCTTAACACTGTCTGCTTCTCCTTACCTCCAAGCTGCCAGCCCAGGCACCCTCATCTCTTTACCCGATCCCCTGCAGAAGCCTCACCCAGACCCCTGCTTCCCCTTCTGCCCCAGTGTTATCCCCCCAACAACTGTCAGTGACACCCCTACACACTTGAGGGAGAAGAAAAAGTGGTGTGTTCTTTGCCAGGGCCCACAGGGGAGTTCTGTAACCAGAGGGTTACAAAAACTCAAGCCTCAGCTCTGTATTCAAAAGAACTAGTACAAACTAGAGCTGTTCACCCCAGCTCCCTCCGGGGTAGTGACTTTCCGGCACTGGGCAGGTGACTGGCTCGCTTGGCTGTGGCGGGGCTGGTGAGGAAACCTGGGAGGGTAGGTGGCTGCTCTGAGGCCGCCCCCACATCCCAATGCAGAAAGGAGTTGGAGGAGCAGCTGTGTCTGTAGGTCTGGCAGGTAGGAGTTCGGTGAGACCTCAGCAGGGCGGCTTGCCTCATTTGGGGATGGAGGCAGACTCAGCAGCTCCAGGCAAGTTCCCCTTTGCGTGTATTCACGGTTGGATTTTTCCTTCCTCCTGTTTACTTCTCCTGGCTCTAAAGAATGACCAAGCCTGTGTTTGCTTTTTTAATTTGTCATATTAAATATAGCCTTTGTGGCAGGCTTTTACATCCCGGCTGTAAACTCTAGAAATGGAAATTGATCAGGGGGTGGTTGATATAACCAAGGCCATAAATGCTAAGAACGGAGATGCCATTCCAGTTTAATGCTTTTATCTAGCGAATGTGCCTTGTAAGGAGGAACATAAATCTTGCAGCTTGGTTGGGAGGAGGGGACAGGATGGGGGG
>SJXQ01004159.1:24036-35534 GCA_006408695.1 Aepyceros melampus | reverse complement strand
GTATAATCTTGCTGTTTGTTACCACCAGGTGTCACTGTTAACTGGCTGTGCAAGAAAAAATACCAACTCTCCCAGAGTTCACCTAGTTAAGTGATTTCAGTGGATAACAAACGAGAAAACCATGTTTGGGGTGTGGGAGGAGGGGTCAGCATGTCAGGAGCTATAAATAAGGCCCAGTCCCTGAGAATAAGCACTGGAGTACAAAATAACACGTTCTATCAGCCACGCCCCCATCTCAGCCTTGGAGAACTTAACTGACATAAATTCCCCAGTGGCCCCAGTGGCCTTTGAGGTACCTCCCAGCATGCGGTGGGCCTCCACGGTTCTGTGCCTTTCTGACCACGGAGCTTTTCCTTCTCCTACATGAAAGGAATCTGAGATGAGCGCATATTCCCTCAAATTCCTGTTTTTCCTTCCAATCAGTACACGCTCTCAACCTGGTTCATTTCAGCTCCATTAAAACCACACTCCTCAGGCCTCTCTCCGAGCAGCCTCTGAGGTTCCCTGTCTTTTGCATACATCATCCAGTCAATCTCCCACCCTCAGGCTAAACAGAACAAGAACTGGGCAATATCTGTTTTTTCAAACTTGGAAGCCCATGCCCAGCAAGGGAGGGACAATGCTTTCAGGCTGCCCGGTTTCCACCCCCACAGTCCTAACTCCACCTGTCACCCTGAGGCGCCAGGTGGGGGTGCAAGGTGCCAGCAGGTGGTGACCAGCTGGTACACCTCCTGGTTGGGCAAGTGCCGGATGCTATGGTTCTTGATGCATGTGGTGGGAGAGGGAGAGAGCCTCCCCCGTCTACCTCTCCTGGATGTTGTGTGGACAGGCCCGGGGCTCCAGTCCTGGACGCAGGCAGACCCAGGTTCACATCTTCCTAGCTCTGCCACCTTGAGCAGGTGGCTTCGTTTCCTTGCCCCTCATCTCCTTTCCCTGTAAACCGGGTTTGGTGATACCAACTTCCTCCAGACATGTCACGCTGATGCTTAGCGTTAGTGTGTAAGACTCCACTCGGCAATCATCATGCTGCTGATTGACTGAGTAGCTACTCCATGCCTGGCACTGTTCCAGGCATGAAAACTAGAGGGGAACAGGAGAGAGGAGGCCTGTGCCCTCATGGTGCTCCCATTCTGGAGTTATATTTATTTGTATGTGCACACGTGTATGGAAAGCGTTAGTTGCTCAGTCGTGTCTGACTCTTCTGTGACCCCATAGATTGTAGCCCACCAGGCTCCTCTGTCAATGGAATTCTCCAGGCAAGAATACTGGAGTGGGTAGTGATTGCCTTCTCCAGGGGCTCTTCCTGACCCAGGGATCAAACCAAGGTCTCCTGTGTTGTAGACAGATTCTTTACCATCTGAGACACCAGGGAATCATCCACGTGGGGAGATATATAAATTTGCCAAATATATGATGTGTTGTGTATTTGTTACACATACATGTATGCCCTTGGGCATGGTATTTTTAGGGCATGGAAGTGCAGAATCTTAACCACTGGACCTCCAGGGAAGTCCCTGAAAGATCTTTTTCATGTTAGTTGTTCCACCTTTCCCTTACCACTTTGCCTGAGCAGCCAGGACCAAGTTTGAATGTTCATTTACTGACTGACTTCCCCACATTCTTTCTAGCAGTAGGATCTCAGCCCATCAAAGATGCAGCCACTGCCTCAAACCCTGGACGAACTCAGACTGGCAGAGGCTTGTTCATTTCATCCCTGTCAGAGCCCCAACTCCTCTCTTTACGCATATGTGGGCTTATTATATTTGAATGGATCAGCAGCCACAGAGGTGATCCGTTAGTTCAGCTGAGCTTGAAATTAGCAGCTCACCCCCTTAAATGATGTGGGCAATGTGTTTGAGCTTGGGCTGCCGAGCTGTTTCCCCCTCAGACTATACCCAGCATGGAAATGAGGGCACTCCTAATATTTTCCCTTTTGACATTTGATTAATAGTGGACAAATCCAGACCCAGTAGTTAGCTTTCCTATTATCCATCTTTTGGCAGGCAAGGCTGCTTTTCAAGTCTCATTGTTCTAAAAATGTACTAGATCTGAAGCTGTTCACTGTGTGGATACAGGCATGATTTCCTGGTGTCAAAGATAAGAGACATCTGCCATGCAAATTACAAACGAAGTAGGTTGCTGGGTTTCAGATCAGAAGGCAGGGGCCTCTGTGCTACCAATTAAATCAAATGCTACCAGTCCTTCCCCTGCTTTCTCACTGTTGTCACGTGACTGATAATCTGCCAGGGTCATCCAATCTACCACCCAGTGGTAAAGCCCAGTGTGGGGCCTGCATGCACACATGCCATACTGGGTCGAGAACCATGATGCTCACGACAGGAGATCGAGCCTGGTAGCTGGACAGCCTGCACCAAGTGGATTTCAGATATCAAAAGCCTTGGCTGACTACAGAGTGGCCATTTCATCTCTTTGTAGGGTCTGAGGTCTGACATGAACACCTAAGAGGCAGGAGTGAATGTTGACAATCTCAGTGCCAAGTGAAGTAGTCAGAGACATGGCCTCAATTATCTTATTATATATGTATTTATTCAAAAGATGCTTTAGAGTCTCTTATTCGCCAGATACTGTGCTGAGAGTTCAAAGGTGAAGACCACGGTAGAGTTGGCCTCACATGACTGCTTAGTAGCGGTATCACCTTGGGCAAATTAATTTCCTTCTGGAAGTCTCAGCTTCCTCATCTATAAGACTAGAATAAGCATATCTTTTTTTTTTCCTGCATGATAAAATTATTATAAAAACTTAGCAAAGTCATGTATATTAGTCTATAACACAGAATGTCAGCCCAGAGTAAAAAGTCAATCAGTAGTAATCATTATCATTATTTAAACTTCCTCCTCATTCCAAAAAAGACCTTGAGTATCTTACAAACTAAAGTGTATGCAACAAGGTAAATAAGAAGCGAAGACATTTTTTAAAGGAAAAATAAGAAGAGGGAAAACAAAGTGAAGCCAGGGCTGAGGTTCATTTGTAAAACACAGACTTGAAACTCTTCACCTCTGCTAGAGATGAGCCTGCAGCAGGCTCTGGGCTTCCTAACAGAGGAGGAGAGAGGGAGACATACCTGCTGTGCGACTTCCAGTCATTACTGAAGTCAGAACGGAAAGCTTTTAGAAGGCAGCCCTCTCTGGAATTCCCTTGGTACTGAATCCCTGGGTCATCTTAGAAGAACACTAGGTACCTTTGTGACTGATGACTCCTAACATCCTTGCAGTAAATACAGAAACACATTTCCTAGAGCTGTTTCTTACAGCTCCATCAGTGGAGGCTACTGGCCTGGTGCCCAAGCATGGGTTGCACGAAAAGAGTTTGAGGGAGTGGCAGGGAAGGGGGCGCAAAACAGGTAGGCTACCAGGAAGATGTCTTTTTCTGCAAGGGTGTGAATCTTCCAGGGAGGGCCAGGAAACTCAGCATGCAGCCGGAGAGTACAGACGGCCAGGGCCACTTTGAGATCCATGCCCACCAGCATTGCCATCATGGGATCTGGGCTGTCAGTGGGGCCTGGAGCCAGGAGAGCTGGCCAGATGGGAAGGACTGCTTTTAAATCTGGCCCCAGTGGGATTTAAACCCTTCTCGGCTCTGGCTTATTTTTGAATTGTCGGTAACAGATTGGGCCTCTCAGTGCCATATCTTTTTAAATATGCACAAAGCCATGGAGTCATTCCACTGCAACTATGATACTTTGTCTTGTGGTACTTTAGGGACTGCATTAGCATCATAAGCTTCCACTAGTGTTTATGGTTTTAATTCCTGTCCCGGTTGCATTTAAAAATGTTTTTAATACCGGCCTCTACGTGAGTATGCGGGTTGGTGATCGATAGATGAATGACTGTGAACAGGTAAATATAGTTAAGTTGAACGAGTACGTATAGCTGCAAAGGCAATTGGTGGTATTTATTTGGAGAGTAAATCGTTGCTCCAAGTCATAATCCTCCATTTCCAACATTTAGAAACAAAAAAACGGCCTCCGTGCAGGGGAAGATAGCTAAATTGAATAGCAAGAAAGGACAGGCTTGAAATACTGGTTAACCAATGAAGCAAGACCCATTAGAGTAAATTACCGGGTATGGAGCATCGCCCCACTGCTTTGCTGACTCCGACACGTGGATACCCTTAGCATCCGTTTATTTAAAAGGAAACATACAGCCTCATTTGTAGCGTCAGCATGTACTGAGTCAGCAGGTACAGAATCATGGGAGAAGAGGTGGCCGGAGAAGAGAAGAGCAGGGTGGCTGTTCTGCCAGAAAGGGAACCACAGGAAAGCCAAAATCACTTTGCAGTATGCCTGCTTTCCAACGAGTGAGTTTATCCTCCAGTTGCGTTTAGTCGCACCCACATAGAGACAGCCTGTGTCATGTCCCTAAGGAGATGCCCTGAGTAACTTCTTTCAACGCCCCAAATAAATAAATAAACCTCTCAGAACCGCAAGTTCTTTACCACTGGCATTTATGCACACAGCTCATGAGAGCATTTTATAAATCCAGAAGGAGACAAGGAGCAGCAGATCCCTCAAGCAAGTAATTGACAGAGAAAGAATCGCCTGTCACCCAGGAGAACTGGGAGCACTGAATTTCAGTTACGGTTTATTTAGCTTTGCTGAGCCTCGATTGGCCGGCGGTTTTCTAGAATTCCCCTTGAAGCCAGCGCGGTCTAGCACGAGATGGTGAGGACACACTCCATAATATTCATGTCTTCAGCAGAAGGGTGTCTTTTGGGTTCTGCCCCACTTGGGATGGACAGGCCCAGGACTCAGCCCCCAGATTTGAGAACTGCTGGAGCATGTTGGAGCTGGAAGGGGCTTAGAACCAATCCCACTGATGTCCAGGAAAGACTTGCCAGGTTCCCACCTCAGATGTCCTTCCCCGGCTCCGGCCCAGCCATGACCTGAGCCTGGCCCTCTTCATGTCACACTGTGGGTGTCTGTGGTCCATCTGTCCTCCCCCACCAGACAGGGAGCCCTGAGGCCGGAGCCTTTGTCCACCCATCTTTGTGTCCCACACACCTGACGCAGCTGGACCAGGCGCCAGTAAACATTTGGTGAACCACGCAGAGATGGGACCAGACCCAGCAATCAGATCCTAGCAGCACGTTTCCAGCCCCCCAGGCGCCCCCACCCCCAGCTTTGTCACTCAGAACACCTGATATTGATCGTAAAGGAATGAGTCGCGTTCTGTGGGTTTGGTGTCTGGAGTTTATTAGGTACTTACTGATACCCGTCAACTGTAGATAGGGCTGAAGTGCAGGGAAATGGCTGCCTGCATGAAGTGAAATTCAATAAAACCGCATTTTAAGTGAAAAATCAGTATAAACACCAGGCTTCTTTGCCATGGAAACAGAGGTTGCTTAGAAACTGCCTAACGGCGAGTTCTAAATTTTTTAAAGTCAAGTTATCATTTAAGCTACACGGCCCTACAGGTTATTGAGAGATAATCACTCGCCTCAGGACACTCGGAGGCAAGAGGCCCAGCCGAGTGCCTCCCGGAACTCTGGGGACCAGATAATCTCTTGATAACTGTGCTCCCTGGAGCCACCGATTTGGGCCTGGGGGAAGGAGAAAGAAATTTTTGTGCAGGAGTTAAATAGTGTACATATATATATATATTTTTAAGTGTTTTTCTTTGGGCTTGAAAAAAGATGGAGTTGGCCATTTGGCGTGTTCACCAGCCATCCCAGCCATGTCTCAAGATGTATTAGGAACATTTTCCAGGCAGTTACTCCAATCAGTTCAAAACAGAGGTGTCCTCTTTGTCTTTCATCTTTCGATTATGCAGAAGGATGCTTTTAGGGTCTTCAGCTTTCTGCCTTTCCCTGTCTGGGCGCCCCTCTCCCCTAAAAGGGCAGGAACCGGGCCCGGGACAGGATGGTCCTAGAGGTTGGAGCAAAGCCGGGCCTCTGAGTAGTCAGACAACACCTCCTGGGTCTCAGGCTCAGCTCCCAGGGCCTCAGAGTGAGTGAGGGTCTGGGTTCAGAATTTGTCAGTGTTTAGAGTTCAGCAGGTCGCATGTCTTTTGCCAAGCAAAGAGCACAGCTCTGCCTACCAGCCACCTGGCACAGTTACACAGCACAGTAATTGCTCCCGACCTCAGGCACATGGAGGACAAAGAACAGTGCATTATTTCTTCCTGAAAATAATGGGCAAAATTACAACCCCAGTGGCTGAGAGTTGGAACCCCTACCAAGTCAATATGAAGGAAATTATGACTGAAGCAAAAGACAAATGTTCTGCCCTTTTCAGAGCATCTGAGAATTTTCCATGGTGTGGCAGTCCTGCCGGGGTTGGTAGTGATAATTATTCCTGAGACACACACACTCTTTCTGGAAGGAACAGTTGTTTTCATCATACACTTCAAAGTGTTTTCCTGCACCTCATCTCCTTAGAGCCTCCGAACAAACCTGTGAGGAGGGTGGGGCCAGTGTGATTATTTTCCTTTGGAGAAAGAGGAAAATAGGTTCACAGAGGCAAAATAATTTGCTTCCAGATGCAGAGAGAAGAAACCAGCATTGCCAACCTGCCATTCTGGGGATTCTATCACTTTAGGAGCTCAGGAGTGAGACCCAAAATAATTCTTCCAAGAGTTTGGCCCTGGCTTCTAGAAGAAGATGAACTTTGCATGTGATTTTTCCTTTGCTTCCCCGTTAGTGTCTTATTTAGGGATCTCGAAGGGCAGAGTGGCTTCCTTCCTTTTCCTTTCCTGCCAACGAATACAACACCCGAATTTAGCAAGTTAAAAAGGGATGCCGAAAATGAACCTCAACGTTGCAGAACAGAGCGGTGACTGATCTGGGCTGCAGCACCACTTGGCTGGGTGTCGCCCAGATCAAAATACTCCTTGAAGTTGAGAGTGTGCACCCATGCTGTCTCTTGAAGAATTGTTCCAGTTCTTGAAGGGGGAGGAAAAAAAAAAAGAATCAAAGGAAATCATTTGCATTCTAACAGCCTTTGGCACCAGGGAAAACTGTCAACTGTGTCACGTGTAAATAGAAATCTGCTTCCCAGTTTTGGTGCGTTTTTTTCATCACTTCCCTCGCCACTCTAATTATCAAAGATATTTTTGTTTTTAAACAAAAATTGTCTCCTACGCAGGCCCCATCTCCTTTCTGCAGTGAAGTGGAAACAATGAATTAGAATATTCTAACATTTCTCCAGGAGCCACTGCTGAGGTTATAAACCCAAGATTATCCTGAGTAAAGAAAGCTTCAGGCACTAGATAGGTCAGAAAATCAGAGTGCCCCCTCCACCTGTCTCCCTGGCCACCTGAGCCCACATCTGTTAAACCCAAGGAAGGAAGCAAAACTGGCTCCACTGAAGTACATCCTGAATCCTGTCCCCCAAGGGCACAGGCTTTTCAGATTAACAAAACTAAAAACCGGAATTTAGCGCCAGTTAGCAACGGTTTTGGACGTGACTGAGCAGGCATGCCACAACTGTTTAAGTTCCTATCCAACGCCCAGTAGTAGGGGAGAGGCTCCTCAGAATGGTCATCAAGAATAAAACATGATCCATCAGATTGATTCTGTCCGCTGTTAGCTAGTAGACAGGGATCCCGTGCGGGCAGCCCTGTGTAGGGCCGGATCTGCGTTTTCCGAATTAAACCCCAGCAGAGCTGTGGGTGAAGTGTATCTCCCGTTTTCAGAAATGAGGAAGCTGAAATGAAGATAAGTCACGCAGCTAGTGACATCTGTGGTAGCGTGACTCCCATTAGTGACATCCGTGGATCCTTCCTTAGTGGTGAGCCATTCACCTCTTCTTTAGGTCATTTTACAGAATATAGCGATTTTAGCTCTAATATTTTGGTCACCTGATGCAAACAGCCAACTGATTGTAAAAGACCCCAATGCTGAGAAAGATTGAGGGCAGAAGGAGAAGAGAGTATCAGAGGATGAGATGGCTGGATGACATCACCAATGCAATGGACATGAACTTGGACAAACTATGGGAGATGGTGAGGGACAGGGAGGCCTGGCGTGCTGCAGTCCATGGGATTGCAAAGAGTCAGACATGAGTTAGCGACTGAACAACTATTTCAGCGAGGGATGCTATCTGAAGTCATTAGTGTGCAGCATGATAAGTCCCTTCCTTATTAAACATGAAACCTGTTCAATCAAATGTTGGTTGAGTGCTTACCGTGTGCACACCAAACACCCGAGACTCAGCAGTAAGCAGGCATCCCTGGCCTCAGGGGCTTGTGCTATAAGGAAGGGAGATGGTCAGTCAACAGGCCATTGACAAATGCTGGGAAGAGTGTCCTAAGAAGGAAAAGTCAGTGGCAAGCACCTGGGCGAGGTGGCTGGGAAGGCCGCCCTCTCTGTGCAGGTGGTACAGGCGCTGAGATGGGCAGGATAGCTGCAAGAGAGCCACCTGGCTAGGGAAGGGCCTCACCCTTCCTGAGACTGAAAAGCCAGACTCTGCATCGCTGAGTCAGCCGGGCGTAAGAGGTTTACACCTGGGTTGCCCAGTGCCGTGGCCCCGGGCATCGTTTAGAAATGAAATGTGAGGAGATAAGAGGCAACGGTTGTGACCCTACGATTCAGACCAAGATAAAGAACCTCACCTGTGGTGGGTGTCTGGCGCTGGGTAGCCTGGGCCCTTCCGCTGTGTTTGTGTTGTATTCGTGACTAGTACTTGCCGTCTGCTAAAGGTCTCATGGCAGGGCTTAGCCGATCCTGCCATGGGAGAACAACTGGATCAGATCTCTTTGGGGGTGAATCCAGACCACCAAAATTCCATGGCTCTCAGAGGCCTCGACTGCTGAGTTTGCTGGAGGGAAGAGATAAGGACCTGAGGCCCACGAGTTGAGGGTTTTGCCCAGGCTCCCCAAGCAGGACAGGGAGTCCCTGCCCGTGACTGGGTCCTGTGAGCAGAGAGGACCCTGTAATAGAGGTGGGCCTTATCCATTTCCTTCCTTCTAAAAACTGCTTTGTAGCCAAGAATTTAACCACTTTCTTTGCCAAGAGCTTGTTTGATGTCAATATGGTTCTGTTCAGACTAATTACTTTCCTTCTCTGTCAACGGAAATGAACCTCTTTGCCTCTCTTTCTGTTAGACTTTGGGACGATCATAATGATTGTCTTCAGAACTAAAGCGGGTTTTGTTCTGCTATTCGAAGTGATCTGGTTATCAGTTTTTGTCCCACAAATAGCCCAGTACAGAGCCTTTGGGGGTGCGGGGAGCCCAGCAGCCCCCACGCCCCACACTCCTTTTCCATCTCTCCACAGCGTTTTCCTCCACCTGATGAAGGTCGACCCGGACTCTACCTGGTTCCTCCTGAACGAACTTTACTGCCCAGAGGAGTTCACGCCTCCCCACCCCAGCCTCCACCCTGTGCAGCTGCGGGGAGCCACCAGGCAGCAGAACCCCTACTCAGCCAACGTGCTCCGCCTGCTCCCGGAGCTGCACTGACACCCCTCCCCTCCCTGGGCGGCCAGGTGGACACCAGAGGAGGTCCTTCCCTCCCCTGCCAAGGAGGACGAGGACGTGGGGCCGACCCCACCCTGGTGAGGGCGGTGGCAGCGGCAGCGGAGAAGACTGCTGAGGTGGATTAGACAGCCGATCGATTTATAAATTGATCGATCACACAACTGCTCAGAAATTGGATTGAAGGAAAGTAGCCGACTGTTATTTATATTTCATACCTGGTGTTTTCAAATGACATTGTCTGGCAGCTCTAAGGGCTTAACCCCTTAGCTCACCATCTCTGCGGCCCCAGCTGCCTCACAGGCCACCCCACACACACATGCATGCCCGAGAGCTTTGGGACACGCGGGCAGAGGCCTGTGCATCGTGTGTGTCCTGTGAGTGCTCAAGGACCACGTGGAAGCGACACCCATCCACGAGTTTTCCGGTCACTGGCCGGCAGCACCGACTCACATACCTCCCTCTCCTCAAATAAGGAAATGAAACCTCACCTGTTCTTTGGAAGGAAATGAAATAAAGGCACTTCTTGGATGAAAAGTATGATCAAGACCTCACTTTGAAGTTTGTTATTTAAATTGGGTGACTTTTTAAAAATGAGTTTATGTTTGTAAAGGGATAGTACAGACTCATGTATAAAATCCAAGTGGTACAAAGCACTGAGAAGTCATTCTCCCCATCCTCATTCACCAGACATCTAGTTTCCCTCTCTAGAGGCAAACACTCCTGATAGTTGTTTGGACACCTTTTAAGTATTTTTCAACTGTCTATCATGGATAATGGTCTACTGCGGCCATGTGGCTGTGACGCAGCTGCACCAGTCAGGACTCGGCCAGCCCTGCTTCATCCCTCCCCTTCCCAGTTACCTCCACGCCCCCACTCAGCCCCTGCATTATTTTGAAGCAAATCCCAGATGTCATATCCAAACTGGTTATTTTTTTTTTTTCTTATGGATAACCAGAATAGATTGGGCTTCCCTGGTGGCTCAGATGATAAAGAATCTGTCCGCAATGCAGGAGACCCAGGTTTGATCCCTAGGTCGGGAAGATCCCCTGGAGAAGGGAATGGCTACCCACTTCAGTATTCTTGCCTGGAGAATCCCATGGACAGAGGAGCCTGAGGGGCAACAGTCCATGGGGTTGTAAAGACTTGGACACGACTGAGTGACTAACCCACAGAATAGCATTAAAAAATTTTTAATGATGGTCCTTTAATATTATATTCAGTCAGTGTTCAGATTTTCCCACTGTGTTTGAATCAGGATTCAAATAAGGTGTGTACATTGCCATTGTCGATATGTCCCTTAATAAATCTCTCTTAATTTATAGATTCTCCACTTCTTTTCCTTTCCTGGGAAGTTTTTAGTTAAGAAAACAGGTCATTTATTCTACAGCATTTCCCACAGTCTGGATTTACTGATTACATCCCCTTGGGGGTCATTGCACAGGCTCCTCCTGTCACCTGTATTTCCTATAAATGAGGCAAAACAAGAGATCAGGGTTTTTTTGTTTTTATTTTTTGGCAGCACTCCTCTGTGGGTGGTATCACTCACTTCCATCAGGAGGTGTATGATGTCTGATCTCTTCTTGTGATGTTGGCACTGGTGGGTCGCGCCTGGACCTAGTCATTCATTACGGACCGCAGAGCAGTGCTCTTCCCGCCCCACCATGCCAGCTGGCTTGTAGCAAGAGCCTTGCATCCCTTCATCAACCATTCAGTAACCTTGAGAGAGTGTGTGTGGAAAAGGCAGGATAAACACTTGATTTTTGTAGCTGGGAGATTTAAAACCCACAGATTATGTAAATTCAGGTAATAGCCACACACACACATACACACAGGTGCTGAAGGACACACATGCAGGAAGGATGAATGCTTTCTCAGCAGATGCATGGTGAGGCACTAGCTAGGCAACTCCTCCAGTGACATAGATAATCCCCAAGCTCTAAAAATAAAAAACAACCAGAAGACGACTGGCATGGGGACCTCGTGGAGCAAGCATCCCCAGCCCATTCCAGAGAGGTCCCACTCCTTGCCTTGCAGAGCCTCCATGCAAGGGCAGCGGAATGGC
>SJXQ01004159.1:7445-23385 GCA_006408695.1 Aepyceros melampus | reverse complement strand
CCAACAACTTTGGCCCTCAGTTCTCCCACCTGGAAAGTGGACAGAATGAGCCAGAGGGAGAACTCTTAAACTTGAATGATTCTAGACTCCGCTAGGAATCATCCCCCGAAAACATTCCTTCTCCCCTGTCACTCCCTGGAGGGTACAGCATCCTCTGAGCCTGCAGTAATGGCTCATCTCCACCTCCCGCTGGGTCCGCTCAGCTGACCTCGAAAAATTCTGTGTCCAATTTCAGATACCTCACCTGTGACCCCACAGGGACTCCAAGTTAAGAAGCCCTGAAAAGCGAGAGATAATCACTTAACTCTCTTCCAGTTTGAAAATTCTGGAGTGATTTCCTTTGGGGAAAGGGAGGAAATACCCTCTAATTGAGGGGATTGTCAAAGGATTCACAGAGCATTGTTCCCGATTCCGCTGGGGACACAGAGTGATAGACTAATTCAATCTCTAGGTCCTGACAAATGAGAAAACAGGTCAGAGAGGTGGCGTGACTTGTCGGGCATGACCTGGCTCCCAGAAGTTTAAAGCAGCCTGCCTTCCTTTACCAGGTGCCAGGGTGTGGCAGGCCAAGATGGTGTGCCAAGGAGTCAGGGTGCACGCACATCTACCCTGTACCATGATATTAGAAAGCTCGTGCTCTGGGGAAGCCCTCCAGGGGATAACCCGCACGAGAGAATTTCCGTGATGTTCCGAAAACCCACCGCTTTCTCAAGGAGTTAAGATATCCCGAGTCGCTTTCAGATTCCTGCAGGCAGATTGTTACACTTGATTAAAAAAAAAAAAAAAAAAATTAGAGTGCCTCTCCGGTTATTATTATATTGAGGCAACTTTAATTTTGAACCTGTCCTGCTGACTCAATCTAGTCCCTGTTAATGTCCGCTTTGCAAAGTGATCGTTTCCCCCTGTTAAAATTTCTGGTGCAGCGATGGTTTCTCCTCTCATTCAGGGTGTACTCTGAGTAGCCTGAGTGGCTGTGTGGCTGGAGTCGGGTAGGGGAGGAATGAATAGGCAGGTGCTGAAAGCCCTGCAGTTGGGGTTGAGATGTTTGAGCTCTGATCTGCAGGAAGTGGAGGATTCAGGGATGTGTAAAGTTGGACCCAGGGGATCCTGAGAAGAGCTAGATGTGACCCTCGGTTGGGGGTTGGGGCAGCACCATACTCTGGAAAGAACATGGATGTGGAGTTCATCAGAGCTGCAGTTGATTTCTGACTCTGCCTCTTCATAATGGCATGACCTCATTGGGTCACTTTTCTTCATTTTCCCATCTCTAAAATGGAGCCTCTGGGACTGCCCTGGTGGTCCAGTGGTTAAGAGTCCTCCTTCCAATGCAGGGGGAGTGGGTTCCATCCCTGGTCAGGGAACTAAGATCCCACACGCCAAGGGGCAACGAAGCCGGCGCAGCACAGCTAAAGAAGCCTGCTTACCGCAATGAATATCCCACGTGCTGCAGTGAAGACCTGATGCAGTCAAATAAGTAAATATTTTATTAACTGAGTAAAATGGAGCCGCTGCCACTGCCTTTTTCGGCAGCTGCTTCAGGAGTAAATGCTGTAGTCTCTGGTGAGTAAGTAAGTGCCTGGCTCCCAGGACCACACACTGTCCTTCCCCCATGCCCCAACCCCACTGCTCTTGGTTTTGTTAGAGATGCAACACCTACTCCTCCAAGACACTTCGAGCTGAGCAAGTAGACGGTTATGTCTCTGAATGAACCATCCAGGAACTACAGGGCACTGCAGCAGAGGAGGAGATAAGATCCTAAAAGATAAGCAGACAGGCAGAGAGGATAAAGGGCATTCCAGACAAGGTAATAACATGCCCAAAGGCATCGGGCATACCTGCCAATATCTGTACTCATCATAACTCCTTCCCTTGCAGCTGGCAGGAGACCCAACTCAAAACTGGCTTCAGCTACAAAGAAATGTCTGGGCTCGCATGACCAATGGGTCGAGCTGGCTTCAGCTCCACAGCCAGCCTCTGTCGTTTGATTCTGCTTCCCCCAGTGTTGGCCTTCCTTCTCAGGAGCCTTTCTCTGTTAAGTGCCTGAGTGGCCACCGCTAGCTCCAGACAGAGATTCAACAAACCTAGGAGAGTGTGTTCCTCCTTCTGGCAGCTTCAGTTCTAGTCCTAGCACTTGCTCTCCTCAGCTCAGCCGTCTGTCGCCACGCCCCAAACCAAGCACTGTGCATCCAAGTGGGTATCCACAAACTTTTCTCTGTAAAGGGCCAGCTGGCAAAAAAGGCTTTGCAGACAGGTTCTCTAGGACAGGGGTTCCCAACCTCTGGGATCTAATCCCTGATGATCTGAGGTGGAGCTGATGGAATAATAATAGGAATAAAGTGCACAATAAATGCAATTCATTTGAATCATCCCCAAACCACTCCCTCCTTTTTGGTCCATGGGAAAATTGTCTTCCATGGCTGGGGACCGCAGCTCTATGGCATCTTCTTCCTTGATACTTTTTTACAACCTTTTCACATGTAAGCACTATTCTTAGCTCAGGAGCCCCTCAAAATAGGACAGGGGCCTTTTTTTTTTTTTTTTTTGCCCAGGGACCTTATTTTGCTCTGATCTACATTTTCACAGGCAGGCCTGGAGGCAGGTGTCAGGTCAGCTCACCAAACTATATGGAGAGGGAATTGGGGTGGTTTCCCCTAAAAGGAAGCACTGCATTTCCGTTACCAGGAAAAGAGATGCGGGGTGGAGAGGGGACAAGTCGACAGGCTGTGTCTGTGACAGGTGACAAGGGTGGCTGGGCTGTCTAGGGAAGGGGTGTGTGAGGAGGTTGCGGTGGCCAAGGCCACGTGTACGAAGGACCTGGACTTGTCAACCTGGGGATCCCAGCCTTAAGAGATCAAGAGGGGAGGCCTTGGAGGGTTTTTGAATGGATGAGTAATGCACTGAAAGCAGCGTTTTAGGAATATTCATCTCGTGGCAGCGTGTAGGAGAAATTGGAAAGGAGAGAGCCTGGCAATGAAATTGTGTTTCTGAAAGTCCCAGGACGAGAAAATGTACCTCTTCCATCAACCCCAAACTGTTTGACATGCCATGGTTCATGGGCAACTCGAGCACATAAATATGTGCTTTAAAGTTTAAGAGTAAGAAGTGAGATGAATGGAACCTCTGATGAGGCTCCCTCCTTGTTCAGAAGCCTGGGGAGTGATTTTCCAAAAGCGGCTCTGGCTGCGATGAGCAAGGCAGGGGTCCTCTCCCTTTGTGTGACTCACCCCAGCCTCTGTGTCCGCCTTGATTGGAAGCAGAGTTGCCCATGTTGCTTTGCCTCCAGAGTAAGGAAGAGAGGCCAAATTTCAGAAAATAACTCTGAGTGATGGCTGCCTCTATGGAAGCGCTGATTGCTTTATAAATGGCCTTCCTCTCCCCAACCCCCACCCCCTTCCCGACAGAAGTTTGGAGGCGGCAGTGGCTTTCCAAGTTATGCTTGAAAAGCAGCCTGATTTCCCTGAGGAATCCTCTCCGAGATGAGGAGCAGTTCTCCCTTTTTTTCCCGACACTTTCACCCAGAGTACAAAGGCTGTCTGCCAAGGGCTCGGAGGGAGCAGTGCCCACCTCCCTTCAGAGCCATCAGCACCAGCCGTTTATGAAAATCTCTCTGGGCTGCCCGCCTGTGCAGCAGGAAAGGGTTAAAAAGCGCTGATGGCCTCCAACACCCCCTTCCGTTTGCCCCCCTTGGGTAATTCTCCATTCTTTTCGCACAACAGCTCCCGAGTCTCAACCTGCTCTCTCAGTCAGTACCCTCACGTCCTCAGCTTCCTCCCACACAGGCGGCTCTGAGGTAAGGAAGCACCTTCCAGAATCTCTGAGGCCGTTTCCAAGGGAAAAGATGGCGGGGGGCGGGGGAGGTGGAGCAGGGAGAAGTAATGGAGATGAGTCAGAAGTTTCTTCAAGAAATAAAACACGGGAATTCCCTGGTGATCCGGTGTCTAAAATCTGCCTTCCATTGCAGGGGGGCACGGGTTCAATCCCTGGTCAGGGGACTGAGATCCCACATGCCGGATGGCACAGCCAACAAAAAATACACAGGAACTAAAACATTTCTGTTACGTTCCCCAGGGCAGAGGTGTGCAGTGGACCAGGCCTGGGTGCCCTGGTTTCCCCTCCGCCCCGTTTTCACATCCTTTCTTACCTTACAGACCCCACCCTGTGTTCTCACACGTTCCACCCTGGACACTGCCCAGCCCCCGAGAAGAGGCCAGAGAGGGCAGAAATGGGGATCTAACCATGCCACCGTTTACGGGTGACCTTGGGCGGACCCTCCTCCTCCCCAAGGCCTCAGTTCCCTGTCTGCTAGATGAAGGATTTGAACCAGTCTCCAAAATTGCTCCACCTCCTAATTGGTGACTGACTTGATAATAACCTGTTGGCAAGTATGTGGGGGAAACAGGCATGTACATTGGCACGAGCTCGGGGTTTCCTTGAGAGTCCAGTTAGCAAGACTCCTTGCTTCCACTGCAGAGCGCATGGGTTCAATCCCCAGTTGGGGAACTAAGATTCCACATGCTGATCTTGCATGCTGTGCAGCGTGGCCAATATCTGTATACACACACACACACACACACACACACACACACACTCCTCTATCCATGGAATTCTCCAGGCAAGAACACTGGAATGCCTAGCCTGTCCCTTCTCTAGGGGAATATATATAATATGTATATTGGAGTAAGCTCTCTGGAGGTCAACTTGACCGTATCCCATAAGCTTAAGTGTACACACCTTTTGACCAGCAATTCTGCCTCTAAGAATTTAATACTGATGCACGTGCACAAAGGGTACCTGCTCAGGCGAGTCCCTGCAAGGTTGCTCCTGCTTTGCAGAAACCCACAGTACTGAATGCCCAGCATGCACCAGGCATTATGCTTAATGCTTTACATTAATACCTCAAGAGACTGGGAGCAAAAGATAGGAAACAACCTAATCACAGGACTGCAAATCCACCCAGAGGAGGCTGAAAGACCCCCTCACGCCACCCCCCACAAAGCCTCACCGGAAGTTCTAGTGAGCTATACTGAACAATGGTACATCAAATGTCATGAAATGTTGACTATTTCCTAAAAGTAAATACAAAATTAAAAAGAAAGCAGAAAGAGGGGTCGGGAGGGAGGGAAGGCTTGGTTAAATGAACTATGGTCCATCCGTGTAACAAAATGAATGAAACAACAATGGGTATCAGAATTTTAAATGCACATACTCTTTGACTCAGCAGTCCTGCTTTTGGGGATTTCCTTGTCCATATGCAAAGATGGGAGCTTCCCTGGTAGCTCAGCTGGTAAAGAATCTGCCTGCAATGCAGGAGACCCCAATTCAATTCCTGAGTTGGGAAAAGCCCCTGGAGAAGGAATTGGCTACCCACTTCAGTATTAATGGGCTTCCCTGGTGGCTCATTTGGTAAAGAATCCATCTGCAATGGGGGAGACCTGGGTTTAACCCCTGAGTTGGGAAGATCCCCTGGAGGAGGGCATGGCAACCCACTCCAGTATTCTTGCCAGGAGAATCCCCATGGACAGAGGAGCCTGGCGGACTACAGTCCATGGGGGCACAAAGAGTCAGACATGACTGAGTGACTAAGCACAGCACAGCATACAAAGATGGTGAACACAGTGTTCGTTGAAGCAATGTTTGCATTAATAAAAGTTTGGAAATGACCTCAAGGTCCATCCAGAGGGTCTTGGCTAAATAAGTGTCATACTATCGTGCCAAATAGACTTAAAAAAGAGCTAGTTCTCTGTGTACATCACCAAGATTTATTATTAAAGAAAAAGGCAAGCAGAGCAATGCTAGTATTTATGAGGGACAGAGATACTTTATGTGTGGAATTCCTCTTAAAGAATACCCAAGTGGCAGCCTTCTAGGAAGAATAGCAGGATCAGTGATGAGAAATCTTTTCACATTGTACCCTTCATATCTTCACATTTTAAAGCCATATACATAATCATATGTGTAACTTCTTCACTCACTCAAAAAATTATTATTAAAATATAAGGCATCTGTGGTCTGTTATTCTACTCACATTTTGGTGACAGGGGTATAACATCATCTGGGCTTCCTCTCACGTGCTTTGCATTTCTCCAGGGCAACCAGGCTTGGGAAGAGGAGGTACTGCTTAAGCCAAATAAGAAAGAGATCTTGGCAAAGATCTCTTCACAGGATGGGTTGTGTACTGTACAGGCAACCACCGCACAGCACCTGTGTGCGTGGAGAAAGATCATCCCCCCATCAGTGCCCCAGCTCATCTGAGCCCCTCAGAGCCCTAAAAGCAGAAGGTGGAGGCTCAGAGGCTTTCCTGGCTGCCTTAGTGCTCTTGGGCATTGCACATTGCCCTCTGCCCTAGCCTCTACTGTGGCTCTGTCAGGCTGGCAGCCTCGTCCCTATGGAGAGATGGCGTTCCTGGCTGCATCTTCAGCACCTTGGACAGGGCTGTGACCCGTACCTTCCTCTCACTTCTAGGATGACAGCCACCTAGGGATGGGCCCAAAGGCACCAAATAGAGGGCAACGATAGACTTCAAACCGGAGGCAGCCGACATCCCATGATGAACTACATAATCAGTTACACCAGGTTACGCCACAGAATTCAGAATCTGCAGGTTGGAAACTTCAGTTCCATCCAACAAGCATTTTTCGAGGCTTTTTATGTGCTAGACCCCAAGACAAAAAGGCATACATTCTGTCTCCTAAGAGCCAAACCCAGAGGAGAGCTAAACAAGAGAGTCATCATGAGGAGGCAGCGATAAGGTCTGGATTGGAAGAAGGTTGGAAACAGCAGTTAAGAGCATGGCCTCTGGACATACAGCCTGGGTTTGACTTCTGACCCTGCTGCCTCAGCAAGTCTCTTGATTGCTCCAAGCTTCAACAGAATGAGCATAAAAATCATACCTCCCTGAGAGCCTGGTGAGAATAAAGTGCTCGACTCAGGGCCTGGTCCCTGGGCAGTGCTCTGTAGGAGCTGGCTGTCGGGAGATGATGACACCTTACAGGTGTAAGTGCCAGCTCAGAACGTGAAATGAAAGGAAACTAGGAGGCTTCGTGGAAGAGAGGCCATCCAAGCTGGCTTTGCAGTATTTGCCCCTCAGACACAAAGGGAGGGGCCCCTCTGGGAAGAGGGAAGGAGGTGGGGACAGTAAACAATAAAGCTGGGATTTCCTGGTGGTTCAGTTCAGTTCAGTCACTCAGTCGTGTCCGAGTCTTTGCGACCCCATGGACTGCAGCACGCCAGGCGTCCCTGTCTACCACCAGCTCCTGGAGCTTGCTCAAACTCATGTCCATCGAGTCGGCGATGCCATCCAACCATCTCGTCCTCTGTCATCCCCTTCTCCTCCTGCCCCCAATCTTTCCCAGCATCAGGGTCTTTTCTAATGAGTCAGTTCTTCGCATCAGGTGGCCAAAGTACTGGAGTCCAGCTTCAGCATCAGTCCTTCCAATGAACACCCAGGACTGATTTTGTTTACAATCGACTGTTTTGATCTCCTTGCTCTCCAAGGGACTCTCAAGAGTCTTCTCCAATACCATGGTTCAAAAGCATCACTTCTTCGGGGCTCAACCTTCTTTATGGTCCAACTCTTACATCCATACATGACTGCTGGAAAAACCATAGCTACCTGGTGGTACAGTGGCTAGGAATCCGCCTGTCAATGCAGAAGACACGGGTTCAATCTCTGGTCCAGGAAGATTCTACATGCTGCAGAGTAACAGCCTGTGTGCTACAACTACTGAGTGTGCCTCAAATACTGAACCCATGTGTCACAGTGAAGCCCACTCACACTATAGCCCATCCTTTGCAACTGCAATGAGAAGCCCACGCACCCCCAAAAAGAGTAGCCTCCTCTTGCCAGAACAGAGAAAAACCTGTGCAGCAGTGAAGACCCAGTGCAGCCAGAAATATAAATAAATAATAAATAAACATTACAAGCACAAAATGAGTTGATGTTATTTTTTTAAAAAAAGCATTGTGCTGAGGGGTGGGAAGGGGGTTCAAGGGGAAGGGGATATATGTATACCTATAGCCAATTCATGTTGATGTATGCCAAAAAAATCACAATATTGTAGTTATCCTCTAATTAAAAATTTATTCTGTAAAGCAATTATCCTTCAATTAAAAATAAGTACATTTTTTTAAAAAGAGAAAAAAAAATTTTAAATCATTGCGGTACAATCCTTAAGAATTAAGTCTGAACAAAAGGATGAAACTTCAGGAAGGGAGATGGTCTATTCCACACCCAACGGCAGACACAACTCTACTTCCAGTGGGTGCTCAGTATGTGCCTGAGGGATGGATTGGTAGCATTGCCCCAGGGAAGTTGTTCTCTGTGACTTTTCTGCAGGACTGGATGGAAGGCCGAGTTCACCCTCAGTCCTCCCCTCCACTGTCCCTGAGGCCTCTTATGTGGACAGAACTTCATGTGGTGAAGTGCGTGGGATCTGAAGGCAGCCTGCCTCTGCCATTTATGCACTTTCCAGCCATGACCACGTGACAAGTCAGTTTCCTCATCTGTAAAATGGGAGTAATAATAGCAGCTCATCTTGTCGAATTTTTGTGAGGACTCACAAAAATTTGATGTAGGCAAAGTGATCCCACATGTGGGATCTTAGTTCCCTGACCAGGGATTGAACTTGTGCACCCTGCATTGGAAGACAGTCTTAAGCCCTGAGCCGCAAGACAAGTCCCAGGAGCCTGGCTGTTAATAAGAATGAAAGAGTTCAGGACACTGAGGCTGCCATTCTCAAACAGACTCTCTATCGACCATCAAGGAAGATAACACCAGGGTGTGAGCTGATACTCCTGCCTACACATCTCTCTCTAATATTCACAACAGCCCTGAGACTGAATGTTATTCCCATTGTACAGGGGCAGAAACTGAGCTCAGAGGGCTGAAGAAGCAGATTCCCAGGGTCCCACTGCAGAGCAGGGCTCTCCCAGGGCAATTCCAGCTTGTGAGTCCCTGCTTTCCTGACTTTGAGGAAGTCTGCACAAAGTAGTGGGGGCAGCATCGGGGGGAGCCCTAGAATTTACACTCCAGTGTGGGAGGCCAGACTTTTCTGAGAAACATTTTCATTTACTAATGGATTTAATGAGTGTAGAACTTCCTGTTTTAAACAAACAAGTGATTAGCATTGACTACAGAAGTGAAAACGAATCCTAATGAATTGCTAATTAGCCTCCTCCTCTTTAACTGGTAAATTCTCTTGGCTATTGGAAGTTCTAGTCAATGGGACTGGAATTCACTCATTTTTCATTCATTCACCTCACATCTGTTTCTTGAGGACCGACTGTGTGTCGCTGTGAACAAGGACAAGCAAGATCCTTCCTTACAGTCTGATTACAAGACAGTCTATGAGGAAGACATCAACTAACCTCACAAATATATAATGACACACTTACAGGACAGGGATCTGGGGTGGTGTGCAACAGGAGGGCTTGTACTTGTCCTGGGGTGGGGGTGTCCCTCAGAGCAGGCTACCTAGAGGAAGAGATGTTTGAGCCAAGATCGAAAGAATAAGTAAGACTTGACTACATGAAAGGGGACAGGAAAGACTAGCAGAATGCTTCAGATATCTCTAGGACAGCACATGCAAAGGTCCTGTGGTAAGAGAGAACAGAGTGAGTCTGAGGAAAAGGAAGAGGCCAGCAGGAAGGGTGTGCAAGGACTGTGTGTGTGTGAGAGAGAGAGAGAGAGGTGCAGCTGGGGTTAAGGATGTTGGCTCTCTCCTCTGTAGCAGACAGGGCTCAGAGTGTAGCCCACATCCTTCAAGTCTTCCTACCTCCGTGTGCTCCCACTAACTTCCTGCTACCCCACGTATGTGTCTCTTTGCCTGAAGGCTTTCCTTAGATAAGGAGGGCCTTCTTAGCAGACCAGAAGTCTTGACACATTAACAGCTTGGGAGCAGCCTTCGGCCAATGACTGACGGAAGTTGATGTATAAAAGCCACAGGTCCCCCAGCCCTAGGGATGACTTTGAGGTACGTGGTCTATACTGGCTCCCAGAACTCCTTGGTAGGACAGAGTCCCACTCGCTCGCAGTGGCTGCTTGCCTGACCACTCACACTTTCCCTGTCTCACTTTTCCACTCCCCTTCTGGTACTTTCTGGAATCATCTCCCCCAGTAAACTACTTACCCTTAAGCCTTTGTCCCAGGGACTTCCCTGGTGGTCCAGTGGTTGAGAGTCTGCCTAGAAATGCAGAGGACTTGGGTTTAGTAACTGGTCGGGAACTCAGATCCCATATCCAACATCACAGCTACTGAGCCTGAGCGCTCTGGAGCCTGTGCTGCAACGGAAGATCCTACAGGACACAGCAAAGATCTCAAGTACCGCAACTAAGACCAGATGCAGCCAAGGAAATAGATAAATAAACTTTAAAAAATAAGTATTAAAAAAAAATCTTTCTTTGTCCCAGTATCTGATTCTGGAGGAACCCCATGTTACAGTTCAGTTCAGTCGCGCAGTCGTGTCCGACTCTTTGCGACCCCATGAATCGCAGCACGCCAGGCCTCCCTGTCCATCACCAACTCCCGGAGTTCACTCAGACTCACGTCCATTGAGTCTGTGATGCCATCCAGCCATCTCATCCTCGGTCGTCCCTTTCTCCTCCTGCCCCCAATCCCTCCCAGCATCAGGGTCTTTTCCAATGAGTCAACTCTTCGCATAAGGTGCCCAAAGTACTGGAGCTTCAGTTTTAGCATCATTCCTTCCAAAGAAATCCCATGTTACAACATCCCTTAAACAAGACACAGATAGTTTTCCAGCCGCCTCTGCAGTTTTCCAGCCGCCTCTGCAGTTTTCCAGCCACCTCTGCAGTTTTCCAGCCGCCTCTGCATCCTTGCCTGATGCCTTCCTCTCTCCCGTTTACTTCCCTCGCAGAGCGTGGGCCCCTGGACTGTGGTGGCCCCGCTGGGGTCTGCCTGGCACAGTGGACATCAGAGCCATCACCGGCCTCTTTCTCGGCGCTCTGCCTCTGTAATTCAACCTGAGCTGCCTCTCCTCCGGGCGGCAAGTCCAATGGAACTTTCTTCAGGGATGGAAGTGTTTCGTGTCTTCTCTAGCCACCAGCCACAGGTGTCCACAGAGCACTTGCACTGTGGTTGGTACACCTGGAGGACTTAATATTTTATTAGTTTAGATGTAAATAAATACATGTGAAAGGAACAAATCTGAGTTGGTTTTAGTGAGGTGGATGAACCTAGAACCTGTTATACAGAGTGAAGTAAGTCAGAAAGGAATAAACAAATACCTATATTAGTGCATATATACAGAATCTAGAAAAATGGTATGCATGGATCTATTTGCAGGGCAGGGACAGAGACACAGATGTAGAGAATGGACTCGTGGACACGGTGGGGGCAGGAGACGGGGGCACGAATTGAGAGAGTGGCTTTGACATATATACGCCACGATGTGTGAAATAGACAGCCAGTGGGAAGCTGCTGCATGACACCAGGAGCTCAGCCCTGCGCTCTGTGACGACCTAGAGGGGTGGGATCAGGGAGTGGGAAGGAGTTTCAAGAGGGAGGGAGGGATGCATATTTATAGCTGATTCACTGTTGTACAGCAGAAACTAACACAGCATTGTAAAGCAATCATCCTCTGTAAGCAATAGAAACTTGAAGCAGTCCATTTTCAAGACAAAGTAACTAGCTCTGAGTGGAAAAATTACTAGCANACATCTGGTGGGATCACGGGTGGGTGGTGGGAGGGAGGCTCAAGAGGGATGGAGATGTACGTATACATATAGCTGACTCACGTTGTTGTACAGCAGAAAAGAATACAGCAACGTAAAGCAATTATCCTCCAATTAAAAATAAATAAATAAAATATTATGAAAAAATATGTATGGCTAATGGCTGTTGTATTGGACACACAGCTCTGGGATATGCCCTACTGTCTGTAGGCTGCTGTTTCCTGGACATCAAGTCTGATGGATTGTAGGAAGGGCAGCCAAGTGGACCCAGCTCTCTGCGCCCAGCTCAGCCAGTGGGCCCATCAGAGCTTCCTCAGCTAGGCCACCAGAAGGCAGCCACTCAGGTCCCAGGGTGGTCAGCAGCGTGGGTCTGTCTACAGATGCCATTATTAACTCCCCCTTCTCTGAATGCACCACCCTTCAGCTGCTCCCCACCCCACTCTCATCCCCTGGAGCTGGAGCAGAGAACCTTGAGGGAGAAGCTGCCGTGGCTGGTCTGGTGGTAGGGGGTGGGAGTATGGAGGTGCTGAGTGAGACACCTCCTTACCCACCAGCCTGGCTTCCTTTTGTGTAGTGAATTTAAAAGTTCTCCCTGATTTTGAGGAATAATTGTATTTTTCTACCAAGATAGTATATTAAACTCAAAGTGCCTAGAGTTCAGGACAGAGGCAGGCTCAGAGCAGGGCCTGCTAGAAGTCATCAATAATTAATCTCCCCTTCTTCTAAATAAAAGAACCCTGCTATTTATCTAGGCACACAGCTGGTCAGAATAAAGGTCACCCTTTCCCATCTCCTTTGAGCCAGATGTGGCCATGTGACTGGGTTCTGCCCCATGATAGAGAAGCAGAAATGATCTTCAACTTCAAGCAAGCATCCTCAAAGAGAGGCTGTGTGCCCCTTTCTCCCTTTCCCTCCTTCCTCCTGGCTGAAATGCAGACCCAGTGTTGAGAGGTGGAGTGGCCATCTTGGGCTATGAAGAGATATCTGGTGAAAGGGACAGTAGGCCCATAGCAATTAGCAATGCCAACTAGTTCAAAAAAAAGCTCTTGTGATATCTAGAGAAGGAGAAAACAGGGCTCCAAAAAGGTTCCTTTGTTTAAATGAGATACAGTCCAAACTTTGGCCTGACCCTTAAAAGCTGTCAGTGCCTGCCAGGGACAGATCTTTGTTCGTTGATTCATTTATTGAGTGTATGCCATGAACCTTGAGACCTGTGTAGGGCACTGGGGGCCTAGCAGGGCACTGAAAGTCTGGGCCCTCATGGAGCCTTCATTACCATTCCTGACAGTTTATAGCTCAGGGTACTTTCTAAAGTGTTTTTACAGCCACCTACAGTGAAGATGGCATTGAGTTCACGCTTTAAAAATAACCTGCTCCTCAACCAGAACGCTCATATATTTATTGCAGATGGGAATGCAAAATGGTGCAGCCACTTTGAAAGACAGTTTGGAGGTTTCCAGACATACACTTACTTTGCTGCCCAGCAATCCCATTCAGGTATTTACCCAAAAGAAGTGAAAACATGTCCACACAAAGATGTGTGTATGAATATTCATGGAGGATTTATATATAATGGTCCCAACCAGAAACAACCTAAGTGTCCATCAATAGAGAATGGATAAGCAAATGGTGATATATCCACACAACAGAATACTACTCAACAGCAGAAACAAATGAAGTAGTAGTATACACAACCTGGATAAATCTCAAAATCACCGTGCTTAGTGGGACTAGCCAACCACAAAAGAATCACTGTGGGATTCAATTTATATGAAATTCTAGGAAAGGGAAAACCAATGTGTAGAAAGGAGATCACTGGTTACCTGGGGCTGCAGTTTGGAGAAAGGGATTGATAGCAAAGGGGTACAAAGGAAGTTTGGGGGTTCATGAAATTATTCTTGATTATATACTGTATATGTTTATCATATAATGGTGACTTTATGACTGTATCAAGTTATACACTTTAAATGGATGTTTTTATTCTATTAATATATTAGTCATATATACTTCAATAAAACAGACATAAAAATATTTTTAAATGTTTATTTATTATACTTACTGTTGGCTGTGCTGGGTCTTTGTTGCTGTGCATAGGCTTTCTCTAGCTGTGACAACTCTCTAGTTGCATGTGTGGGCTTCCCATTGCAGTGGCTTCTCTTGTTGTGAGCACAGGCTTTAGAATATGCACGCTTCAGTAACTGTGGCATGTGGGTTCAGTAGTTGTGCGTGGGCTGAGTTGCCTTGATTTGCCTTGCCTCACTAATCCATAAATTAGTGAGGAAAGATAACCTGTTTATATACTGCAGCAACAGATAAATTATATTTTTAAATAAATGAAGTTACATAACCACACTCACAAAGATAAGGGAATAGACCTGCCAAGCCCTGGATCTGGAAACAGGCAGAAGTGACCAGGAATTCAGGACCAAAAGGATTCTTCAAGAAGTAGAGATAGCATATCAGACTCTTGCTTGAATCCATATCTTAGGTAATGGGGGGGACAGCTGGTCTGGAATCAGAAATTGAGCCATGCCACCTTGACTCATTAACTGTATCTGTGACACCTCAGCACTGAAATCTGGGAATCCGAAGCTCCAGGAGGAAGCACAGTTTGCTACTAGAATCCTGGGGATTTAGACAAGTGCAGAGAGAGAAAACGAGCATAAAGATTCCTCTTCAAAACAAGCTTGCAAACCAAAATTCTAAAGCACTTGAAGTAAACCAACAGCCGACAAACTCAACTCTTAAGAGATGAATTTGCTCATGAGAAGTGCCAATAATAAAGCAATCTGAAAAATCCATTAAAGGTTTAGGATCCTAACAAAGGTAAGTGTTAGTTGCTCAGTCATGTCCAACTCTTTGTGACCCCATGGATTGTACCCTGCCAGGCTCCTCTGTTCATGGAATTCTCCAGGCCAGAATACTGAAGTGGGTTGCCGCTTTCTTCTCCAGGAGATCTTCTCAACCCAGGGATCAAACCCAGGTCTCCTGTATTGCAGGCAGATTCTTTACTGAGCCACTGGGGGAGCCCCCAACAAAGGTAAAGGATGAATAACTTGTAAAAAGAAAAAAAAAAAGAGTTATGAAACAAACAATTAACTGCTAATGTGAAAAATAAACAGAAATCCTAAAAATGAAAAGAATCATTACTGAAGTGAATTCAGATGGGATACATTCTAACTAACACACAGTTGAAGAGACAATTAGTATATGGAAAAATGCGTGCATGCGTGCTCAGTTGCGTCCAGCTCTTGTGATCCCATGGACTGTAGCCCGCCAGGCTCCTCTGTTCATGGAATTCTCCAGGGAAAAATACTGAAGTGGGTTACCATTTCCTTCCCTAGGAGGTATTCCTGACCCAGGGATCAAACCCAGGTCTCCTGCATTGCTGCTGCTGCTGCTGCTGCTAAGTCACTTCAGTCGTGCCTGACTCTGTGCGACCCCATAGACGGCAGCCCACCAGGCTCCCCTGACCCTGGGATTCTCCAGGCAAGAACACTGGAGTGGGTTGCCATTTCCTTCTCCAATGCATGAAAGTGAAAAGTGAAAGTGAAGTCTCTCAGTCCTGTCTGACGCTCAGCGACCCCATGGACTGCAGCCTACCAGGCTCCTCCATCCATGGGATTTTCCAGGCAAGAATACTGGAGTGGGGTGCCATTGCCTTCTCCATACTCTTGCATTGCAGGCAGATTCTTTACTGTTTGAGCCACTGGGGAAGCCCCTAACAAGGGTAAAGGAATGAATAACATGTAAAAACATGTTACAAAACAAAGACAAACAATTAACTGCTAATGTGAAAAAGAAACATTAGAAATCCTAAAAATGAAAAGTATCATTATTGAAGTGAATTCAAATGGGATACATTCTAACTAACACACAGTTGAAGAGACAATTCAGTTCAGTTCAGTCGCGCAGTCGTGTCCGACTCTTTGCGACCCCATGAATCGCAGCATGCCAGGCCTCCCTGTCCATCACCAACTCCCGGAGTTCACTCAGACTCACGTCCATTGAGTCTGTGATGCCATCCAGCCATCTCATCCTCTGTCGTCCCTTTCTCCTCCTGCCCCCAATCCCTCCCAGCATCAGGGTCTTTTCCAATGAGTCAACTCTTCGCATAAGGTGCCCAAAGTACTGGAGCTTCAGCTTTAGCATCATTCCTTCCAAAGAAATCCCACGGTTGATCTCCTTCAGAATGGACTGGTTGGATCTCCTTGCAGTCCAAGCGACTCTCAAGAGTCTTCTCCAACACCAC
>SJXQ01004158.1:577499-620850 GCA_006408695.1 Aepyceros melampus | reverse complement strand
TCTTTCCCATTCTGTTCTTTTCCTCTATTTCTTTGCATTGATCGCTGAAGACGGCTTTCTTATCTCTTCTTGCTATTCTTTGGAACTTTGCATTCAGATGCTTATATCTTTACTTTTCTCCTTTGCTTTTTGCTTCTCTTCTTTTCACAGCTATTTGTAAGCCTTCCCCAGACAGCCATTTTGCTTTTTTGCATTTCTTTTCCATGAGGATGGTCTTGATCCCTGTCTCCTGTACAATGTCACGAACCTCATTCCATAGTTCATCAGGCACTCTATCTATCAGATCTAGGCCCTTAAATCTATTCCTCACTTCCACTGTATAATCATAAGGGATTTGATTTAGGTCATACCTGAATTAGGGATTGAATAAATGTTTGCTGAACCAGTAAAAACATTTGCCAAATATTAAAAACTATTATAAATAAGGGTAACTTCAAATAAGAGTTGAGTCATTTTTAGAACTATATGCAAAAACAATGTAGGACACTTGTACCTAATGATTTCACCTTAAATGAGAAATCCTAACATAATAGGAATTGACACCTGTGGTCACCTGTGCTTTGAAGAATATGCAGATATCACTGCAATGAGTTAATTGCAAATATTTCTCAACCCCCATACTTTTAAGTATCAAAAATGAAAATAATCACCAAAGAAAATGTTAATGTACTTAGATATAATTTTTATTATATAACGGGACCATATTTTTCCTGAAACACACCCTTGACACTATTAGGGAATGATTAAATGTGCACATGTATTTATTTATTTATGCACAATAATTACATGTAAAATATGGCAAATTTAATATCCTGCTACTTTTCACAAGTGGTGATTGATTCCATAAGGAATTTACCAGTTCCTAGATGAGGTGGCCCAAAGACGGCAATGGCACCCCACTCCAGTACTCTTGCCTGGAAAATCCCATGGATGGAGGAGTCTGGTGGGCTGCAGTCCATGGGGTCACTGAGAGTTGGACATGACTCAGTGACTTCAGTTTCACTTCTCATTCATGCATTGGAGAAGGCAATGGCAACCTACTCCAGTGTTCTTGCCTGGAGAATCCCAGGGATGGCAGAGCCTGGTGGGCTGCCATCTATGGGGTCTCACAGAGTCAGATACCACTGAAGTGACTTGGCAGCAGCAGCAGATGAGGTGGCTAGATGATTGAGTGAGTAGATGATTTTAGACTGGTGGGCTTGTTTCTTTGCTAAAAATTTCTTCTCTTATTTCTGACACTGCCCATCTAGTAATCTCTAGGTGTTTAAATATATAAACTGATTTTAAAAGAAAAGTAATTAGCCTCCAATTAAAATAAATAAATTTAAATTAAAAAAATTTTTTAATAAATGAAAAAAACAATTTTTTTTAAAAAGCTAAAAGAAAATGTTTATTTCCACTCAGTGAAGGAAGAGTAGTTCTGATTTTTAAAATGTAAATCAAGTAACTACATTTTACCTTAACCGGAGGATTAAGGAGGATCAAATACAAGACATTTCACCCACCAGGGTGAAATCTTGCATTGCTCCTTAAGGCAATCTTCTCTTCTGCAAGTTAACATTTCCACCTACCTGGTAATAGTTACTAAGTGAGATCTTCCTGAGTCATATCTACCCCTACATATACTCTTTTCTCCAGGGTAACAGAGGAATGTTGATACCACATAATTACAATGGCCCCCTAGATTTAACATTTCTTTGGACAGCTTCTTCAGTTTATCACTCTGCCACATATGATTCTTATCTTCAGTGTTTGGTTTGCTGGTGTCCCCAAGGCTGCCATATATCTTGAAATGCATGGGCAAAGGGAGGGACATGCGTCTATACATCTAATGACTCTAATATACTTGGCTTTTATAAAAAGTGTCGAGAAAATGCTTCCAAAACAAGACATCTTTGGGGAACATTTGAGAGAATTCAATACTAAGCACATTTCAGAAATTAAATTATAAACAAAACAGATTTTTCCCGTACCACGCATTCAAGAAAAATAATTCAGAAGCTAATTTTAGTCAGTTTTGGTCTCCTAGGAGGATCCTAAGTGGTTTTTGTTTTTATGTTCACCCTTGTCAAAGGTGATTATACACAAGCTTCTACTTCTGAACAGGGCTTCCCTAGCAGTAAAGAACATGCCTGCCAAGGCAGGAGACATAAGAGACGTGGTTTTGATCCCTGGGTCAGAAAGGTCCCCTGGAGGAGGGTGTAGCGATCCACTCCAGTACTCTTGCCTGTTAAACTCCATGGACAGAGGAGCCTGGTAGGCTACCGTCCATAGAAATGGACACAACTGAAGTGACCCAGCACAACATTTCTGAACAAGATGAAGTATCAGAGACTGACTTTACCCACATTCTGGAAATAATTGAATAATTCCCCCAATACATAAGGCAACAGATTTCAAGACTGGATGTGAGACAATGAAGGGCAGGGATCCCTAAGAGGTGGGAAACAATGGAGGTGAGCATTATGGTTGCCTGAAAGAGGCACAAGAGTGCAAAGAGGGACAACTCAGACAGTGAGCACTCATGTGAGGAAACTGGCTGAGGATATAACCACGTGAAACTTAGAGGAAACAGTTTCAGGAGCTCAGAGTCAGGCAGGAGTACGGCCTGTTCCCACCAGCCAGACTGGAAATCCTCAGAATTCACAGTTTACTGGGGAGAGTGCACGGAAAGATTTGGTGGGAAAAATCAGTGCTAGAAAGAGCACTGATGTGAGGCTAACTCACAAATCCTAAAAGCAAGACCCAAAAGAATCAAATAATTTTCAAGTAACTAAACACAATGGGCTCTCACTAAAGATCTATTGGAACAGTTAGAATGAAAAAGACTGACTATCATGAGGACTAGTGAGTATACGGAAAACTAGAACTCTCATACATCGCTGGTGGAAATGTATAATGTGTAGAAATTCTGGGAAAAAGTTCTGCAATGTCTCAGAAGGATAAACATCTACCTATCATAAAATCTAGTCATTTTTGTTCTAGGCATTTACCCAAGAGAAATAACAATACTTGTCCAAACAAACATTTGTAGATGAGTGTTTATAGCACCTTTATTTAAAATTGTAACAACTTAACCTCCCCCCAAATTATTAATATGGATGGATAATTATTAAGATTCTTCTTAATTATGAAGATGAAGGGATAATTGAATTCTGATATAGCCATATCATTCAATACTATTAATACTTAGCAATAAAGAGGGAGGATTTGCTGATAAATGTTATGACATGGATGAACTTCAAAATAATTATGTTGGGTGAAAGAAACTAGAAAAAATTCACACACTGTATGACTCTATTTACATAACAGTCTGGAAAATACAAATTTATCTATAATGACAGAAAATGTTTGCCTGAGCCCAGGGGTGGGATTTGGGAGGCAGGGATTACAAGAAATCACGAGGAAATCTTTGGAAGTAATAGATATGTTTATTATCTTGACTGTGGCTGTGATTTCACAAAATCATATATGTATTTAAATGCATTCATTTATATACTTCAAATATGTACATCTTATTACACATTAGCTATACTTTAATGCCGGGAGCCAGCATGAGGAACTCCGCCCGTGGCAAAGGTCATGAGGAAGGAGGCTTCGGCATACGCAAAGGCAGGGGGATCAAGCCTCAGGAAACCCCCTGTTCCCGAGCATCTACCCCCAAAACCAGAGTCTGCCTACTTTACTGCTTTATGCTCTCACCTATACCTCTGACCTTACAGGGGGCTATCCCCGCCCCCACCCCCACACCCCACTCTCTTGGTGAAGGAGTTAACCTACAGCTCCAGTTAATAAAAATTCTGGGCATGACAAGTGTGTCTCAGGTCAAACCTCTCTGCTGGCAGACTAGCTTGTGTGACAGGATTATCCACACTCTTGCTACTATGTACATGATTGTTTACAACCTCTCAACCATAAACAGCACAGAGAGTCTGGAGTATTTTGAAAGTCTTAGTTAGCACTGGGTTTTTCTAAAGATAAAAATTATATTGGTGAAGGGTTTTTCATTTGTTGGGCCAATATTTGCTGCTAAGTCTCTGCCCTTATAATGAATATAACTAGCATATAGGAGAAATAAGTATTAACCTTTAAGATTAATCATGTTAACCTTAGGCTAAGTAAATTCCTTTCTTAATTGTAACCCACTACGCCCTCACCCTATAGGAATGCAACTTTATCTGGTACCTTCAGAGGGTGGTACCTGGTTTAAGAAAAATCACCCCTGGAAAATAAGTTTCTGGTTGACTGACCGTTATCAGAAAGAAAGGATCATAAAATGTCAGCAGGACTCATAGCCAGAAGATGATGTAAAAACCCCTAAGACCTTTCTGTATACATTTATATGAAGCACCTGATTTTGATAAAGGTCAGGACTGCTGACCCCTGCGTGACTTTAAAATTTCCATTTGTCTCTATGTGTAACAAAAGTATATAAACAAACCTGAAAACAAAGAAAACGGATCAGTTTCTGGAAAGACTGATTCCCCCGAGTCGTTCTTTCTTGTTCTCTGTTTTTCTGGCTGAATTCCCATCTGGAGTGTGGGTGCTTACCAAGCCTGCTAATTTTGCCCTGGCTTTTAAGATCCACGTGAGAGGGAGCCCAAGGCGGGGCACTGTCTGCTATTCAAGTGGGCACTGGTGGCCTACTTAGGTGGTGCAAGCTTCTTGTCTCAAAGCTTTATTGGTATCCCATGTAAACCAAGTTATTCAGCCTCTTTTTCTCCACTAATATTTCCTACTACACTATCCTTTTCTAATCTCTCTTTATATCTGTAATTAAATAAGTTCTTTCCTAGGACACCAACTCTGTCCCTGCTTCAAATACCCTGGATCCACTGGGGCTGGACCCCAGCACTTTAATAAAACCATTTTACAAGTGAATACTCATAATTGTAAAATTGAAGTACACATTTCTCAAACTTGTATGCACCCTGAAATCACCTGGGAGTTTTTAAATTATGTTGATGCCTAGGTTCCAAAACTAAAGATTCTAATTTAATTGTTCTGGGATGTGGCTTCGGTTTCAGAAATTTAAAAATCTTCAGGTGATTCTAATAGGAAGAAATTTGAGAACTTCAGTTATGTTAAGAAAACTTCATTTTTTATGTCAAATTAGAAGTATTTAGATCTCATGAGTCTTCATGGGAAGATACAAACTTTACCACTGAAGAAGAGATAATCTTCTCCAAAAAAATAATCTGGATATCATTCCAAGTGGATGTTTTACGTCTGTGATGGCAATAACCACTTATAAAAACAGAGGAAGACAAAGATATTCTAATAAAATACATCCTTTTTATAACTGCCACAAAGTGATGTTTTATTCAGTTGTAATGACACTGTTTGTTGAAACTCCTGGGAACATTTAACTTTGGTAGAAAGCAGTTTGCTGGAGGACTTTTTACTGCCTAGATTCCTAGAAAAAGTAGAGGGTGGGGGGGGAATGTGAGAGTCCACACTGACCTTGGCGTAGATACAGCTTTCGTTGAGTCTCTGCAGTGAGCAGTTCTTATCACAGAGAGGGCACATGAAGACTTCAGTGGCCTTGCAAATTTCTTGGCTTAAGAAATCAAAGAAGAAAAAGAAAGCATGAACCTCCACACTCAGGAAGCTGCTTAGCCCCTACAGCCAATCCTATGGGAAGTAGTAGGGTGGGGAGGAAAGAAGAAACGGAAATACTGGAAGAGTGGTGGGCAGGGGAGGGAGAACTTGAATGATTCCAACCCAAATTTTTAGAATTTTTGTGATATTGAGTTTGTTTGCTTCTTTGTTTTAAGAAATCTCTGATCCAAGATATTTTAACGATAATAGGCCAATTTTATACTCAGGAGGCCCTTGTGGGGCTTGTTACAAGGGCACTTTTCTACCTGATTTCATGGCTGTAGGACAATCTTGAGAGGAGCACCTAAGAGTATTTTAACCCATCTCACAGGCTTGGATGTGGCTGATTTTTCAGAGAAGGCAATGGCACCCCACTTCAGTACTCTTGCCTGGAAAATCCCATGGATGGAGGAGCCTGATGGGCTGCAGTCCATAGGATCGCTAAGAGTTGGACACGACTGAGTGACTTCACTTTCAGGCATTAGAGAAGGAAATGGCAACCCACTCCAGTGTTCTTGCCTGGAGAATCCCAGGGACAGGGGAGCCTGGTGGGCTGCTGTCTATGGGGTCACACAGAGTCAGACATGACTGAAGCGACTTAGCAGCAGCAGCAGCATGCTGATTTTTCAGGTTTGTAGATCTTTCCCTTGGTTCTCATTGCTTTACAGTCATCAAAATGAGTAACACCCATAATTCACATAATTTCACAACCCCTACTGCAGTCAGTCAGTGCATTATGGATTACTGAAATATATAATATCCTCCAATAGAATGTAACCTTGTAACATTTGCTTCTTGAGTTTACTGCTATCTTTTAAAAATCTTAGCATGCTTTATAGATGACATCATGACATAAGCAGGGGCATCAATAACAATTTCTCAAAAGACTCACAGTCTGAGAGTTCACAGAAACCTGTTATTAGGTGTTTTGTGCCTTTATTTGTCATACCTGGCCCTTTCCCATTTGGTATCCCCTTAATAAATTGTCTTTAAGTAAATGTTGAAGGTAATATAAAGGCTTTTAAAACTATGCCTGGAAATACAACTGTTAATAAAAGTTTTGCTGTTTTCAAAATTTATAAACTCAAAGTGAAAAAAAAATAACGCATATCTATTTCAAATGCTGGATGTGTACAATCTCAAACCAAAGTGGAAATGACTAGTAAATAATGATACTATACTATAATGCAACACCTTACAGTAACCAAAGATAAATACATATCCGTTAGGCTTAGTCCTCAATGCAATCTCCTGCAATAATGTTCCCACAACTGAGAGGAAGCTGATGTTTAAGTGATTTGTTCAAGGTCATAAGCTTACAAGAGGTACTTGAAGGAACTGAGTTTAGGTTTTCCTGATTCTAGGTCCAGTTCTCCATCAACTACAACTCATCTGAAAGAGGGATAAGTTTATTTCATGTTAAAAGGGACTTTCCTACCAAAAACTAATTTACTAATGATGATGACGGTATAATGAGTCTTATATATATACTATACTTCTCCCACTTTCACATACATCTTATTGCTAGTAATCATGATGTCTATGTGAAGTAGGGGGAAGCAAGTAAAATATACATTTTTAAAGCTCAGAAAAAAAGAGAGACGATTATACCTCCTCTTACTAATACTACTAATTTGTAGAAAAAAAAATTAGCCCACCTCTTGAAGAAAATTCCTATTAAAATAAGCTTGCTATCATAATTCGTTGTTTAAAAAATGTATAATGTGCCCCGTATTGAAATCTCACACTAGAATGGTATAAAATTTGGTTTATACTACATCATCTTTCCAACCTTCCAAATAATCAAACAAAAGCAAGGATGTATCAAAGCATTCAGTCTAGGATCCTAGTCATCAGACTGAGCCTTATTTTTATGTCCAGAATTATCAAACTCATTTTCTGTAAGCTGCTCAAAGTTCCACGGGACAGATAACACAAAAAACACTAAGCAAGTTTTGCAACATTTTTTAGCCTAAAATACAGAATTTGAGATGATTACAGCGTTCTTTGACTTAACCACTAGATGGAGAGAGAGTGCCCAAAGCGTTTCTTAATTTCTTCCTAATATACACCTGGCTTCTCTGGTAGCTCAGCAGGTAAAGAATCCATCTGCAATGCAGGAGACCCCAGTTAGATTCCTGGGTCGAAAGATCCTCTGGAGAAGAGACAGGCTACCCACTCCAGTATTCTTGCGCTTCCCTGGGGACTCAGATATTAAAGAATTCACCTGCAATGCGGGCGACACGGGTTCAATTCTTGGATTGGGAAGATCCCCCGGAGGAGGGCAAGCAACCCACTCCAGTATTCTCGCCTAGAGAATTCCCATAGACAGAGGAGTCTGGCAGGCTATAGTCTATGGGGTCACAAAGCGTCAGACACGACTGAGTGACTAAGCACAACATGATACAAACCACTGCTTAAAATGTGGCTTTCTTTCGTCTTCTATCTGTTAGAAGTACACATCAAGGGCTAATTCAAAGGAAATAATAACTATCACCAATTTATCATAACTACCATCTCCATCCATAAGGGAGGCGGGAGCAATTTGTCCTTTTGGGGGTGAATGCCTGGACCTGCTCCAGGGTCTTGATGCTTTCTGTGATTCTGTTAACATGCAAAGTACAGAATAAGAAGTGTGGTAATGCCCATTTTGGGGAAATCTGATAATATGAAAGTAGGTTTAAAGGAAGGAAGTTTGGAAACATGAGTAAAACATGGATTTTAGAATAAGATATAATTGTCAAGGAATAAGTAAATGATAAGATGTTAAGCCACACCTGTTAGGATTGTATTATCAAACAAAACAAAGCAAAAACAACACATGTTGGCAAGGATGTAGAAAATTTAGAACACTTGAATATTGTTGGTGGGACTGTAAATTGATGCTGCCACTACGAAAAACTATATGAAGTTTCTTCAAAAAATTAAAAATAGAACTTCCAGTTAATCCAGCAATCCCACTTCTGGGTATATATCTAAAAGAACTGAAATCAAGGTCTCAGAGAGATATCTGCACCTCATGGTTCACTTCAATATTATTCACATTAGCCAAGGTATGGACATAACCCAAATATCCATCCACAGATGAATGGATAAAAAAGGTGGAATAGATATATAACAGAATATTAGCCTTAAAAAAAGAAGGATAGTCTACCATATGCAACAACATGGATGAACTTGAAGGACATTATTTTAAGTGAAATAAACTAGTCACAGAATAATGAATACTGTGTAATTTCACTTATATTAGGTATCTTAAAAAACACACTGTTAGATACAGAGTCAAACTGTGGTTGCCAGGGAGTGATAAGTGAAAATGGAAAGCTGCTGTTCTGTAGGTATAAAGTGTCAGTCTTGTGGGATGGGTAAACTCTAGAGATCCAGCGCAAGGTCCAGCATTGTGCCTACAGTCAACAATACTGCAGTGTGCACTTGTGTGTGTGTTAGTCGCTCAGTCATGTCCAACTCTTTGCAACTCCATGGATTGTAGCCCACCAGGCTCCTCTGTCCATGGGATTCTCCAGGCAAGAATGCTGGAATGGGTTGCCATTTCCTTCTCCAGGGGATCTTCCCAACCCAGAAATCAAACTCACATCTCCTGCATTGAAGCAGACTCTTTACTGTGTGGGCCACCACGGAAGCCTGTGCACTTAAGCGTTCTTTTAAAATATATATATATATGTATATATATTTTTATTTTGGCTGTGCTGGGCCTTCTTTGCTGCATGGGCTTTTCTCTAGCTGTAATGAGCAGGGGCTACTCTTTAGGCAGAGCATGGGCTCTAGGATGCGTGGGCTTCAGTGGTTGTGGCACACGGGGTCAGTAGCTGTGGCTCCTGGGATCTGAGCACAGGTTCAATAGTTGCGATGCATGGGCTGAGTTGTTTCACTGCATGTGAGATCCTCCTGGACCAGGGATTGAATCCCTGTCTCCTGCACTGGCAGGCAGATTCTTCACCAGAGCCACCAGGGAAGCCCCACTTAAGTGTTCTTATTGCAATTTTTGAAAACTAGATATTGGTTTAACTTGCTAGATATTTCCCCCTAAGTCATCTACCACTCTGAGGATCAATTCTTCATCTCTAGTTGGAGATAATAGCCAAGTGGGATACTACTTCAGGAATACTGATAATGTGCCTGGCACATCACAGGCACTTGATAAACCGATGAAGCCCTTATTGCTAAGGAGGTTGTCAGGAGAGGGTTTGAAAGATCCTTTAAGACAGGGGTTCAATCCTGGTCCAACAGCTTTTGAAAAGCTGGCCAGTACTGATATTTCTTGGTGAGTTCTAATGCCGAAGATGCCAGAAAGTTGTTTCTGCTCTTTGCCTGGACCTGAAACCCAAAGCCTGAGAAGAAGGGACCATGTTTTCCTGCTTGTTCATTTTCATATTCCTATAATATGTGCTCTACCTGACACAAATCTGATCACCTTTGATTGTGTAAGACCAATATACATGTAAATATATGCTTGTACATGCACATACAAAAAATCATCTGAACATGATTTTCACGTAAACAATTAACTGCAGAGCAGTTAAGAAATATGACCTTAATTTACATAAACACAACTGGTAGAAACATAATAAATGCAACCTAATCTTTAGCTTTTCAACATTTTGTTACCTTGCAATAAACAAGAAAGAGATTACTAAAATAAAACTGAAACAAAGCAACTCAAAAGTCCTATATCCTCTACCCACATGCCATGATAACACCTACAACTTAACCACGTCTGACACCTTGAATGGAAAAATTCAGTCCCATGAAATTTTGAAAGTCAAGATATTCAGTGATGCTTACCTTGATTTAGAATAGCAAGTCTGACAGGGTCTTAATTATAGTGTGACAGAAGTAGCAGTAATATAATACCATAAAGCACAGAAGAAAAGAGTTTGTGAGTTTAAAACACTCCTTGTGCTAAAGGTTAAAGAATACTTATCTCATACAAAAGGAGTCTAATTTTCTTCATTGGTACATAAATCAATAGGAAGAGAAAATCTATTCCTTTCGTTGCCTTTTGCTCATTTTCAGCTTCGAAAGTGTGGAGGAGGAAGTCTACACCACGTGGGAAAACTTTGTGAATATGTTCTCCATGGGATCAATTTGAGCAGTAGCTAATTGCCTAAAAATCATTTTCTGCTCTTGTCAATTCATTTTAAAAGACCATTTCTCTAAAACCCTAAGTGAAGAGAAGTGATAGTTCCTCAGTCATGGCTGACTCTTTTTGCAACTCCATAGACTTTACAGTCCATGGAATTCTCCACGCCAGAATACTGGAGTAGGTTGCCATTTCTTTCTCCAGGGGATCTTCCCAACCCAGGGAACAAACACAGGTCTCCTGCATTGCAGGGGATTCTTTACCAGCTGAGCTGTCAGAGAAGCCCATTCTATCAAAAAACTATAATTAAAACATGAATTCAATAAATTTGCAGGATATAAAATCAGTACACAAATATCAGTTGTGTTTATATATATCAACAAAAAACTATCAATAAGAGAATTTTTTTTAAATCCCACTTACAATTACATTGAAAAGAAGAAAACATTTAGGAATAAATTTAACCAAGGAGGCAAAAGGTCTATACACTGAAAATTATGAGACATTGGCAAAGGAAATTAAAGAAGAGACAAATAAATGGAAAGATTTTCTGTACTCTTGAATTAGAAAATTTCACATTGTTTAATGTCCATACTACCTGAAGAGATCTACAGATTAAATGCAATCTCTATCAGAAATTCAATGGTAATTTCGCAGAAACAGAAAAACTTACCCTAACGTTTTTATGAAACCACAAAAATCCCAAACAGTCAAAGCAATCTTGAGAAAGAACAACGCTGGAGGCATCACACCTTTGATAACAATATTATAAAGGTATGATAATCATAACAGCACATTACTGGCATAAAGACAGATACATAGATCAATGGAACACAGTAGAGAACCATAAATAAACCCATGTATATGTGGCCAATTTTTGACAAAAAGCCAAGCATACTCAATGAGGAAAGGACAGTATCTTCAGCAAATGGTACTGGAAAAGAAGGATCCACACGCAAATGAATGAAACTACAGCTCTATCTTCCACCATATACAGAAATTAACCAAAAATAGATTAAAGATTTAACTTAAGAGCTGAAGCTGTGAAACTACTAATATAAAACTTAGGGGGTAAGTTCCTTGAAATCAGTTTTGGCAGTGATTTATAGGGTTTGACACCAAAAGTAAAGGCAATAAATGCAAAAATAGCATCTAAAGAAACACCCAAAGGGGGACAAATGTCTTCAGTGGGTGCATGTTTATCCAGGAGGATGCTGCCTTCTAGACTGGTGCTGAGGTTGCAAAACTCTGAAATAAGACTGTCACTAGAAGAATGCTTTTGAACATTAGGTGTTTGTTTTCATGTTAATTACCATTTGGCCTTCCTGAAGAACAAGGGGATTCTGAGATACCAAATCAAGGAATTTGGTTATGGAATAGGCTTCAACTCTGGAACAATGAAAATATTTTGTTTTTACGGCTTATTGTTACACAAATATATCTGCATTATATATAATGCATTTTTATGGTCCCATTAACTGTCATGATTGCTACCCAGTAGCACGGCCATGGTTAAAAGATGAACCAAAAGAGAAAAAAGTACTGAGCTTTTAAGGAGAGGAAAAATGCTTTATCATATTTTGAATTGTATCATACAAGGTTGAACTTGATGAAATCCCTTTGGCACAGTAAATACAACACGCTATTAAGAGGATTTTTTTAATGCCAAGGTGGCTCTGACTTCTGCTGAATATCTTTATGTATGTTGTGTACTCAATTGTGTCTGACTCTTTGTGACCCTCTGGACTGTAGCCTGTCAGTCTCCTCTGTCCATGGAATCTTCCAGGCAAGAATACTGGAATGGGTTGCCATTTCCTAATCCTTGGGATCTTCCTGATCCAAGAATTGAACCCACATCTCTTGCATCTCCTGAATTGGCAGGGAGACTCTTCACCACTGCACCACCTGGGAAGCCTGAATAATCTTATATTGTTCCCATATCCAAATGTTGAGTCATTTAAACTTTAACAGAAAAACCATCATTCTGATAAACATTTGTTATTTCTCAAACTCTTATTTACTACCATTTTGATACTTTAAGTTGATGCTAAAATCTTTTATAAATTCTATTCATATAGAGAATAAAAGGAAAATAGAAAGTGATTTTATGTTGTCATGACAGGAGACCACTTAGGATAGGATTTACATGGTACAAATTCACCTGCCATACAGGAAGGAGACTGGGAGACTCAGGTTCGATCCCTGGGCAAGGAAGAGCCCCTCAAGGAGGAAGTGGCAACCCACTTCAATATTCTTGCCTGAGAAATCCCATGGAGAGAGAAGCCCGGCAGGCTACGTCCATGGGACATGACTAAGCAATCAACAACAACAGCAACAACACTTTGTTCAGATATCTTGAGCTATGCAAGATTCTCTCAAGTGCCGAAAGGAAAACTCATCTCCAAGGATGGTAGTGAAAGTTGTATAAAATGAAACAGTGTGTTTGGAAGGTCCTTGTATATCTTAAATGTTTAAAGAATTGTGGTGATGGTGGTGGTGGTGAAGTCGCTCAGTCGCGTCTGACTCTTTGCGACCCCGTGGACTGTAACCTACTAGGCGTCTCCGTCCATGGGATTCTTCAGGCAAGAATACTGGAGTGGATTGCCATTTCCTTCTCCAGAGGATCTTCCCGACCCAGGGATCGAACCCGGGCCTCCTGCATTGGAGGCAGATGCTTTAACCTCTGAGCCACCAGGGAAGCCTTAAAGAATTGTATCTATTGCAATTATTTGAATTACTATATTGGAGAGTATTTCAGACTACCAAAGACTATATGCAAATTTAAATTACATAGAATGGTCTATTGCATTGTTGAATTATTATTAGTTATATACTAGAAAGAGAAATTTGACATAAAGAGAAACAGTCTTAGAACTTATCCAAGATAATCTGCATATAAAAAATAGGAATGGCCTTTTTATGGTGCCTCTCCCCTGCAAAAATAAAAACAAACAAATCGTAGTACCATCATTTAGTTTTTAATCAGCATTATTATAAAGTTTTGATCCAATCAGAAGGCCAAGCTTTTCAGTAAGTCTGTTAATAGCTTACCTTACTTGACTTGCATTCATTGTTAATATTCCATAGAAGAACACACACAAGCCAACAATGGCTGCAGGAATCAGCATTCCAGTATACCACCCCAGCCAAGCAAAGTATAAGCCAATCTTCTCACCAAAGTACAGCCTGTGTGAGAAAGCAAATTCTTAGCTTATGGCAACCTAAGGAATACTACAGATATTAATGCCACACCTAATATGACTTTCAGATAGACAGTTGAGGTTCCAGCTCAGTTCCTCCTCAGCTCCATCTGGGATACGTAATAGTCTTGCTTAATAAATCCAGTAATGGTAATAGTTTGTTTTGAATATTGCCTTTATAGGAGCAATTTTGCAAAATCTATTTATTTCTGTGTCAAACTTCTTAACATGGTTCATAAAGCTTTTCATAAGCCAGTTCTTGCTTTTCTTCATCCTCTTAGAATCGTTTTTGTTTCCCCCACACAGAGCTGTGCTAAGCCATATTGCTTTGGCATAACTTAGAAAAGTGTCTCCCTCTGGGTAGTTGCTGAAAGCAGACTGGAATTCAGTCTCCGTCTGCACTCCTGGCCAGATTCCCTCTCGCCAGACACAATCTGCACGATTTTGTCACACATCTTCCTCAACAAAATTCCTCTGCCATTCCTGGAGCACATGACTCTTTTCTTGGTTAAGGCTGTTTCCTCCCTTTGCAAGATTACATTTCACCCTCTTCTCCCATCTGGCTTATACTTATCCTGTCCTTTATATCACTTCTTCCAGGAAGCCTGCCCTGACTTCACTTCAAACCTGGGTTAGATGTCCCTGGTCTTGCTCCCACACTCCCTTCACCCACGTTTCAGTATCCTAAACTCATGAAACTTCATGACAATTACTGTCACACCCCCATTCCTTACCCTCCCCCTATGACTACAAGCTACTTGGAAATGGACCCGTATCTTGTTTCACTAGCACCCACCACAGGAAGTATTTTGTTGAATGAAACAAAGGGAATGAATGTATTTTATTTCCCTTCACTTGGTTAACATTTCATATGGACACAGCAGATGAATAAGACAGTTCCAACAACTTCTCAGTTGCTCTTCACTATGTCACTGCCAGTATTAACCATCACAATTTACAAGGTGCTAGTAAGAAATGACAATTTCTTGAATTCTGCACTGGTGTTTGGTCTCCATCTTCTAAAAATGATTACTTAACACAGTTTTGTCCCAGTACTAGTTTTAGAGATTAGTGTTTTATAGTTCATTCGGGAATACCTCTCTGGGCAAAAATTCTTACTGGAAATAAAATTCTCTTGTTTTTTTTTCTTCTTCAGTAAGACATCCCTCTTAAAAATCATTCTCTTTCTACTCCATTCTCTGTATTGTGCCAACTAAAATGTGTGTGTGTTCTATCTAGTGTAGACATGAAATCATCCTCTACTGAGCATCATTTATCTAATTTTTGCTTTTTCCATTGATTTCTCATAGGAGGCATAGATAAAAAGTCTATTTCTTCCTTTTATAATGGAAGTGTTCTACTCTGAAATGAAGCTTATAATAGCCTGTATTCTAAAAAAGCTACTTGTTCCTTCAAACAAGTGTTCTGTGGGGTGGAGTATGGTTCTCACACATATTACTAACATTTTTATGATGATGATTACAGAGGTCTGCACAGACAGAAACCCTTACATACACAGAGTATTATACCAAGACTTTTAATTATATATTATTGAAGGTTAAGAAGAGCAACGACATTATTTGACAAGAGTACAATTAACCTAAGTTATAGCAAATTTCAGATCTGTTTCAAGAGAAGAAACTAGTTCCAAGCAAAGAAGGCTAATGAAAATGTCCTTAATATAGAACATGGGTAGTCACAATCTCTTAGGAGCTCTATTCAATTTCTTTAAAACCGCAACAGGGCAAGGAGGAACAGGGGCTTGCTGTTGGTGTCACCCCATCACACTTCAACTGGAGTCACTTTATGTTGTATATACTGGTATCCTATGTTACGGGGCTTCCCATGTGGCGTTAACCCGCCTGCCAGTGCAGGAGACCTAAGAGATGCAGGTTTGATCCCTGGGTTGGGAAGACCCCTTGGAGAAGGGAATGGAAACCCCCTCCAGTGTTTTCGCCTGGGGAATCGCATGGACAGAGGAACCTGGCAGGCTACAGTCCATAGCGTCACAAAGAATCGGACATGACTGAAGCAATTTAGCACAGCACATTCTATGTTATGTTTCATTTGATGATAGGATGCCGCTCTTGAAATAATTTCTATCATAAAACCGAATGTTTAATTGAACTCTTTTTAGAGTGAATTATTTCATTTAGTTTTTAACTTAAATCCTTTCAGTGTCTATTGAAAGACATTAGGGAAAAAGTCACACAGCTATCTTAAGCAAGTTTTGTAGCAGACCATTTTTTTTAATGTATTTTTTTCCAGATTTCAATATTTTCTTTGGAAAAAATAGGCTGAAAAGGCTTTAGCTACTAAAATGTTAGAGTTCATTCTTAAAATGAAAACAAAACACAAACACATGCTTAGAAATGGTTGTTTATAAAAAGAGAAAATGAACTGATACTCCCTCACTTTTCACCTGGGTTTCTCTGGTGGCTCAGTGGTAAAGAATATGCCTGTCAACCCAAGAAGACACAGGAAACATAGGTTCAGTTCCTGGGTCGGGAAGATCCCCCTGGAGAAGGAAATCACAACCTACTCCAGTATTCTTGCCAGGATAATCCCATGGACAGAGGAGCCTGGTGGGCTGCATTCCATGGAATCGCAGAGTCGGACACGATTGAGCCCCTGAGCACACAGGCACCCCAGTACATAGACGCTTCATCATCATCTCGTGGCTCTCTTGATCCCATTTACACTTCTGTATATTAAATTCTTCTATTAAATTAATTTCAAACACTCCCTTTATTCTCTCCATTCTATCCATTTCCTATTAGGACAATGACTGATATGGTTTTGAGTTATTCTTGATATTTATCATTCATGAACATCTCATCAACACATATAACCTTATAATATGAATGCTATTTTAAAATTTTTATCCTACAAATATTTCTAGGTAGCTGGGGATGTAAGTCTCTTTAACATATATTTCCTGATTTTTTAAAATAAGAACAAATCATCCCCCATCAAGATAAAATAAATTGTGAATATAATACTATTTCAAGACTAATTCAGGTTGTGAGCAGTTACTCACTAGGCTATACCTCCTGGAATGAAATAGACACTCATTAAATCTTCATTGAAAGATACATATATGCAGAGATGCTATGCTGGCCACCTTTCTATTTGTTCTCAGATCTGTTTTCCACCCGTCCTTCTTTCACTGGGAAGTAGATCAACAGATTCCCTTGTAAATTGCTGCTAAGTCACACTAGGAGGTACTGAAAGTCTCAGAGGTGGAAGGATGGAAGCAGCCTGTATCTTTTCTTCTCTCCTGGCCATTCTCAGGGCTCTCCCCAGAGCAGCCATAATTTGTTGTGAATTGTGTGTGTGCTCAGTCATGTCTGACTCTTCATGAGTTGGTGGACTACAGCCCATTGGGTTCCTCTGTCCATAGGATTTTCCTGCAAGAATACTGGAGTGGGTTGCCAGGCCCTCCTCCCTCGGATCTTCCCAACCTAGGGATCGTACCATGTCTCCAGTGTCTCCTGCATTGGCAGGCAGATTCTTTACCACTGAGCCACCTATAATTCTCTGTGGCTTGACTCGCAACACTTCACATCTCTGCAGACAGTCCTAATCATCAATAGCAAAGCTCCTACCAAAGGGTTCAGGTATTAACCTCTGAAATACACTTCATCCCATTTTTCCTCCAGCATTAACGGTTGTTAGCATTGGTCTGCTGTTGTTAATTTTTGGTTTAACATGCCTCACATTCCTGTTTGAGTTCTTAGTTTTTGCATCCCTTGAGAAACTAATTCCCTAAATCGTTTCTTTTATTGAAAAGATGCGTAGTGGCCTTTTTTTTTTTTTTTTCTTGTTCAGACCTGAATGATACAGATGATTTGGTGGGTAAAGAAAATTATTCCAAATCTAAGACAATGCTGAGAAAACAGCATAATATGTATTCCATTATTGATCTATCCCCAGGACCTACCTGATTAAATCCAGGGGCTGATGCTTGTACCACATTCCCCAGCGTGCCCAGCGTTCATATAATAGATGTCTGTTATTCTGAGGTCCGTGGGTTTTGATGGGTTGGTTACTCTTATAGGCTCCCTGAAACAAATAAAATAAAATGAGTTGATACTCATTCTTTTAGTGAAATGTGAATTAGTAGGAATTGCTTTTGCTTTTTTTTTCTTACAGAATAATTTTAAAACTTATTGGAAGCTTCAGGATTGTAAACATAAGCCCATTCTGGAGTGATGCAGTAAATGCATTTATATATCTATCTTTTATTGAAAATATTCTGATAGTTCTTTAAAACTTTTCTTAAATTCCTTTTATAACCCAATGAAATCCCTTTTACTTAAATTAGACTTTAGGTTTGTTTGAAACCTAAGATCTTTTAATAAACACAATGTCTTCATCATCATTGAGAGAAATTGGTATAATATTTAGTTCAGAAATTGAGTCTCATTCTGCTTTGATAAGCTTTCCAGTCCCAGAAAATATTTACTTCATTAATAGAAGCTAATGAAAAGAGTAAATGTTCATTAAATAAGTGCTCCCCATCTAAAAGAATCACTACCCTGTACACATGAAATAAATATAATATTATAAATCAACTGTATTTTAATTAATAGTATTTAAAGTATAAGAGATATAAGTCACCAGTTTTAGCCATGTTTTTAAATTCTATAATTTGTAAAACTTACTTCAGATAAGATATTCCAAAAATGGAATTGTGTTTTAAAATTCTTTATATCGCCTCTCAAAAATCTGTCATATGCAGTTTCAGAAACATAGAATATATCTGTCTTTTAGGGGAAAGTGTTCCCTGAAGGCTGAACTGCTCTGCTTCTATAATAAAAAAGGACAATAGATACAAAAATTTTATTTTCTGAATCAAAACTTAGACACAGAACTTAATGAAGTTCCTCTGCTCACTTCAATGTGTGATTCTACTTTTATGACATGTCTGATGAAAATTTAAAGCAAGTCAAGTTATGTTTAAGTTACCTCACTTAGATTATGGGGATAAGAATAAATATTGATGATATATCAATATAGAAGAGGTTTTGTGAGGACCCACTTGGCGTATAGCTATAAAATGTCAGGCACATAAGTACAAAATCACTGTTAGTTAATTTTACAGATGTTTTCTATACTGTGGCAGTTGAACAGTGCCAAACTAACATCTCCTTCTAGACAATCAGGGCTGTGAGATCCTATGAAGAAAAAATGGCACCTGATTCATGGTCTGCAGGTGCCTCAAGCTGAAATGAGAGGGTCATATGGATTTTGCTTCTGTTTTTCTCACTTCTGGGTTTTCCTGAGAGCTCAGCTGTAAAGAATCTGCCTGCAGTGCTGGAGACCTGGGTTCGAATCTTGGGTTAGGGAGATCCCCTGGAGAAGGAAACAGCTACTCACTCCAGTGTTCTGGCCTAGAGAATTCCCTGGACTGTATAGTCCATGGGGTCGCAAAGAGTCAGACACGACTGAGCTACTTTCACTTTTCACTTTCACTTCTAACAAAATAAATTAATCAGGTAAAAGCAGAAGTACAGTTAGTGTGCAGTCTCAGAGTTTTCTTTCCTAAGGGAACCCAAGGTGCTTAAAGATTGGAAGCTAAGGAGACGGGAGGAAAGATCAAGATGCTTAAGACATCTGCTTGAGAAAAGTTTGTTTGAAATTGGCCCACCCTTTAAGATAGCTTGCCCTGAGACTGGGAAGGTAAATCAAAATCTCAGGTTTCTTTAAATCATTCCTGATAATCCTCCTAAAATACATGACTTTCCTTGCTAGCCTCAATGGTCAGTTGTAGGCATTTCCTGGATTTAAGATGCTAACCTTCAGAATCTCTAATACATCATTGTGTGACTTCTACTCATTAATCTCCATGAACCACAAAGTTCTGGGATGACAGTGACATGAGATGCATTGCAAGAGGAAACTGACCAAAGTGCAGACTCCAGCTCAACCATGCATTTTCATCCCTTTTCAGAGGACTATACACACTCCTTGACCCTTACCTTTTCCATGACCAGCCCCCTCGTCCAGCCAACACACTTCTCTTCTGTCTCCACTACTCATAATTGGTGGGATTATCAATTCTGCCTATAATTTAGGCAGTCTTTGTCATATACATACTCCTCTCCTTCCCTTTCTTCATTGTCATGCCAAATTTCCCTGGAAATGTCTCTTTCTCCCCTCTTGCTATTGTCTTTTTTGTAAGCAAAAAATAAATCTCAACTGTGGTGAAAAGTATAAGACTGATATTAATAATACTCTTGCATGAGGAAAAAGGAAGTCTAAAACTGTGAGTGACCTTATTCAAATTACAGAGTCCATTGACTCCATTTTCCTCTAAATAAGCTTTGCTTTTCTTTCTTCAAGTAGTAGCCTTCAAAATCAATAGGAAATTCCTGAGTCTATTTTATTGACTTGCCACTTTATTTTCATTGCCTGTATTTCAACAATAATGTTTTCTGTCATTTTGTATATGTGTACCCATAATTTTGTATATGTGTACCATATATTAGTTTTTCTACAAAATTACAAGAATGGATGGGAAAATGACTACTATTTACAACCTATTCCTGCTGCTGCTTCTGCTGCTAAGTCATTTCAGTCATGTCCGACTCTGTGCGACCCCATAGACGGCAGCCCACCAGGCTCCTCTGTCCACGGGATTCTCTAGGCAAGAATACTGGAGTGTGTTGCCATTTCCTCCTCCAACCTATTCCTAATAGGTTACAAATTTCACATAAGAAATTGTCAAAAAAAAAAAAAAAAAAAAGACTGTCAGAACACAGACTAGTTAGGTAGGCAAAGTATTTAAAATACTAAAGCAAACGATGTGCTATAGAGGCTCTTGTGGGGACTCACACTCCGAACACTTTACCACTTACTGACGAGGTCGTATTGGACATGATTTTTAATTTCTGAGCCATGTTTCTGTCTCTCTGCAAGGGCAAAATAATATCTCCTCTCCAGGTTACTGTCAGGTGAATGGGAATATTCACGCACAGGACCTGTTGTAGGAAACATTCTAACCCTTTATCTGCTATCATTATTTCTATTCCTAATATCAGTAGGTATACCATAATGAATAGAAGCATTGAAGTCTGAATGCCTAGGTTCAAAACTGTGCCATTAATACTTAACTTTTCTCAGACTCAATTATCTATCTATAAAATAGGGTCAATATTATTGCCCATCTCAAAGGGTTGTTCGCAAGGATTAAATGAGATAGTCCATATAAATTACAGCTCAGTACCAAACAGGAAGTGCTCAATACATTTTACCTTTTATGAGTTAACTAGACCGTGAATTCCTCTGGTATAGCGATTAGGTTCTGAGTCCTCAGCCTTTAAAAATAGAAGACTGCTGGGCTTTGAAAACACACACATTAAACCCCTAAATACTTTGTTCTTATTTTAAAATGCAAAACTGCCTTAAAAAAGAATATTATGTGTGTGTGTGCGCATGTGTGTGTGCTGGGGGAGTTTAAAACTGATTCTGGTGTCGTTTATGACTCAACAGGCAGAGTCTACCACAACATGACCTACTGAAAACTGGAAGAGGTAATAATCTGGCAGAAATCAAGTAAATAATGGGGTGTAGGGTTGGGGTTGGGGTTTTCCTTGGGCTTTCAGGTATCCCAAGGCAGTAGGCACAGACCAGAATCTGCCCTGTTTCACAGCTGTGTGAATTCCAAGCTGTGTCAAGCCCGGAGCTCTATGCTGGAACAGTCTGGTCAGAGTGGCTGAGCCACATCCACGAGTTCCCTCCAAGGCTGGGATTCCTGGTACAGGGCAAACTGCAGAAGGAATATAGAACCAGTGCACAGGCACAGATTATAACGGGGGTCTCAGAAAGGTCCAGGGCCACTCACTTAATTGAACCCTCCTGGAATAAGGCAGCTAGACTTAACTGAAAAAAAAAATGAGACCAAGCATTGAATAGGAAAAACTATTTTTTAATGGAAATTATTCTTTAAAATTACCTCATGTGGGGGAAAAGCTGCTATATATGAGCCATTGTTTATAAGTTTACAGATACCTGGAAAGAGAAGAATAGAACAGTAACTGAGTAAGTTTAATTGAAGAATTCCCTATGAAGCAACAAACAAAATATCCCAAATGACTTCCATAGCTGTACCACCTACAAGGACAGTGACACTGTGAAAGAGACTGGATCCAAGAGTCTAATTGTGTCCTTATACCAATAATAAATGGAGCTTTGCAAGGTGCTAACAGATGGCACTTTGCCATATCATGAAATGTGGGCATTTTAATACCAACTTATTTGGAGGCAGATGAACCTGGAACAACTTGTTTTCCTCGAGAAAAAATGTCTCAAAAGGAGATTGCATATCAAGAAATGTTTAATTCCTTAATGCTGATCCAAAGAGAATAAATATCAATATGTAACTCTTTTTAAAATTTCTTCTGACCCAATGAGAGTAGTGAAATGGACTCTCTCATATCGTTTTGGGAAGACTAGATATTGATAAAACTTTTCCGAAGAGAAATTTTTATTGCAATATCATTTACATTAGTAAAGAATTAGAAATAATTATACATCAAAATTGAGGAATTGCTTCATTATTAGGGTTCAAACAATTATATTAGGGCTTGATAAATGACTGCAGTTTGATGAATGCTTATAACAGAGTATTTATAGCTATTTACAATAATGTTTTCAGGCATACTAAGAGCTTGAGAAAATATACTTAATGGTAATTTTGAAAAGGACAGAAAATTATAAACATTGGATAATTCTAATTATGAGATATATATGTATGTATGTAAATTTAGCACTATTTTGTAACAGTGCCAATTTTAAAATTTTATTTTTATACCCTTCTGTGTTTATTGCATGTTTGACAAAGTGCATGAATCATTTAAATGTCAATTTTATCTTTAAAGACTACATAAGCACATAGTGCTATCATTTAGACACATCTGTAGTTTACATTTTGGATTTCTCTATATTTCTTATTTAGAAAACATCTGAGTAACTTTAAAATTTTTAACAAAGATTTAGTGCTTAAATTAATTATTTTGACTGCTCGATAATAAATTAATTATTAATCAGAAGAGAACCAAAGTCTGAACATCCCTCTTTGGATGACCTGAAACATAGTTCATTTTACTAATGTGGCATTCTATTTGAATGCAAATTAGTAGATATTAGTACAAGTTTCCATTGGCTATAAACTCTTTATTTTAAAAAGTTTTTAGAATGTGACTAACACTCTATTTCTTAAGCCATCTTTTTCACCCTAACAAATGGCCAGCTCATCTGATACCTGCTATCTTCTGCTTTGCTCTGTGTAAACTTTGCAATTTTACTTAATTTCCCCGGTGATACTTTCTCAATTTTCTGTTGCATCTGACATGTTTGTAGCACAGTACTAAACATTCAAACAACACAGATGTTTAGAAAGCTAAAGTTAGGTATAATCTCACCTTTCAGAGATAATCTCTAAAATATTTCATATATCGTCTAGATTTTTTTCATCTGTGTTTAGGAAATGGAATTATATTAGACTTATAGTTTCGTAATAATTTTTTCAACTTAATAATTGCTTTCAGATATCTTTCAAAGTCAACAAATAGAGAACTAATACTAATTCTCAGTCTCCATCATTAAAGGGTCTATGTCATATACTTTTTATAATATGTAGAGTATAATAGATGCTGAATACATTTGAGTTGAGTGAATCAAATCACATCATTTTTAATGGATACATTATGTGGATATAACCTAGTGGACAAAGTATCTCCAGTATTACTCTACTGGAGTAGAGTACTCTATTCTATTTTCTGTTTACAAAGCCACAGTAGATAAATATCTACATATATCATTATTTAAGAGTTAGATTTTTTTTCCTTTGGAATAAATTTCAAAAAATAAAGTCTATGTTCCAAAGTTTTGGAACATTTCACATTTCAATACATATTGCCATATGCCCTTAAAAAAGCTTTGTTTTATTTTGTTTTCTTTCATTAAAGGCTGAAAAGAAGAGGGTCAAGAATTTGTTCAACTGCATTATATCCTCACATCTAATGCAAGAAGGCAAAGTTTCATTAGTCAAAAAATACTTCTGAGTGTTATTAGTAAAAGTAAATACCATATTGCATTTTGAATTAATGTTCTTACCCACTTTTGATATTCCATTTTCATATTTGGTGTGCTGCAGCATGTGATAGACTATTCTGCTTCGAGTAGCATTGCTGAAGAAGGTGTCCTTATTGTTAATTATGAAGCTGGGAAGATTAAGGGGACTGGTTTTAATATTCAAAGCAGACCGCAGAATCTAACAACAGTTATAAGGTCCTGGGTAGTCATCCATGCATTTTCCCCTTAAAATGAATGATGTAAAATATAGTAAATCAGAAGAGAAACCCTCTTCTTAAAGGAAAATCATTTGGCTACAGTTGTAAATAATACAGGGCATTATCAAATATTCATTTTAATATCTTTCAGTTTATAAGGAAGCCTAGCTATCCTCATATTTCTTGTTGAGCATGAAACAAGAAGAGATTGTCTTTTGCCTCCCATAAATTTTGTACTACCTTAAGCAATGTGGTTCCAAATAGAACACATTAACAATTGATGTCATTCCTCTATACTGCACTTTCCAAGCAAGGAGCTTATTTTGTTTTCAGTACCTTAGCGATAAGCAATGTTTCTCCCTTTCCCTTCATGTCCTACTCTCTCAATACATAAAGAGTTACATGAAATAAATGTGAAAGCCAATTATGTAAAGAGTAAAAGGGTGATTTCAAGAGATGCTGGGAGAAAAGATATGGAAACTCACTGGTGAATCCGTGCACGGCTGAAGGGGCCAGTATAGCAGTCTGACTCCTCCAGGTCTGGGAAAGCTGACTTGTCGAGAACCATTGGGTTTTGGGACATCCATTTTTTGATTCTCCTAAAATATTTTTGCACCCTGGAACAAGGTCATATTTTTTTAAATGAATCAAGTTGCATTCCAGAGTCATGAATGTCTACCTTTCACTACCATTCTGAAAAAGAGTTTCCCAAAGACAGACATACATCCACACTCATACCCACACACATGTATTATTTCTGTGCTCACACAAAGGAAATATATTCCAAAACAAACCAAATCTTGCATTTATTTAAATTCTTTCAGGACAACTAGGTTATCCTTATAAGAAATGTCTTGTGGAAAAATATTAGAAATTAATCAAGTATAAAGATGGGGTAGGAAAAAGCATAAAGAATAAAACCAGTGAGATTATTTATTAAAGTTGTTTGTATACATGTATATATGTGTGTGTGTGTGTGTGTGTGTGTGTGTGGCTACAGATCACTTTAGAAAATCTACAGCAATGTGGCTCCACAAACATGGAAACTGAAAAGAAAGAAATGCTCCAACATACTCAACACACTCAGTTTTAAGAGCCACAGGTCCTATGAGACCAGAAAGGGTTTTGGAATCAAGAAAAATTGCGTTCAAAGGCAGCTCTGCATTATGGGCGCTGTAGGGACAAGTTATTTAACTTCTTGCCTTGGTTTCCTCACCCATAAAAGTAATCATACTGACATTGCTAGACAGTTGTGAGTTGGTTTTTACTTTAAACTTGGTTATTAACAACAAGTAAAGTTGAGTCAAAGAGCCTTTGTGGTACTTTCAGGACTTTAATGGACAGTTAAATCACCTGAATATCTTGTTAAAATGCAGGTGCTAATTCAACAGGTTTGAGTTCTGAGACCCTGCATTTCTAACTAGCTTCTGTGGCGCTCATCCAGCTATCCATGAACTCAGCTATGCTATACTTATAAAAAATGTGCTATATTTACACACTATGACGTCTATCTTTGGCTAATTTTGGCTTCTTCTGTAATAGTAAATCAAAGTGGCAGGAAAGAATATTTTCCTAGAGAAGTACAAGGTCTCATAATATTTGTTTGGCCAACTCTGCTTAAAGTTTAAAAAAGTTAGTACAACAATCTGCAGGCAATGATTGTAACTTAGAAATTATTTCACTAAAGTCTATTATGGTAAAAATACCATGCATAATTTGAAACAAATGTCAAGTCTTGATGTTAAACTTTAGCATGTAAAGAGTTTGGACCTTTTCTTTGCCAAATAAGGTTATCATTTAGATGCCAAATCTTTTTTTGGTTTTGCAGAGACCAGAGTGTTTCTTTCTAGCCTAAAATAACACATTAAAATTATCTGAAGAGTCTTTTTTGTTTCTTCTTACTACAAAGAAAGTCTCTGAAATCACAAAACATCACCACATTCTAGCCCTGTGCACAGACATGTAAAAACACTGAGTATGTTATAAAGCAATTATTCTAACTTTTCAAATTCAGCCTAGTGAGGAAAACAATGGTATAGAAGCTAGAGGATGAAATTGCCAGTATGGAAACTGAGCCAAACATTCCATCTTTGAGCTTTAGGTCCCTCATCTGTAAAAACAGGAAGTAATTCCATCTGTCCTACTTCATTAGGCGGCTAGGAGGATCAAATAAAAGAGGCATTTGATGACAATTAGAAAACACTGATAAGCTACAAGACTCAAGGGCCTATTATCTCTGACAAACTTAAACAAATGAAATAAAGTGACTTTTAGATCATCATTGACCTTTTAAAGAAAAACAAATCATATTATCAGTTTAGGCTTTTCACACACTTACTGTGAAGAAAAAAATGATGCCTGATAATGAAATGCAGTCAGTTCAGTTCATATCAGTCACTCTTGTGTCCGACTCTTTACAACCCCATGAATTGCAGCATGCCAGGCCTCCCTGTCCATCACCAACTCCCAGAGTCTACCCAAACCCATGTCCATTGAGTCAGTGATGCCATCCAGCCATCTCATCCTCTGTTGTCCCCTTCTCCTCCTGCCCTCAATCTTTCCCAGCATCAGGTCTTTTCCAGCTCTTTGCATGAGGTGGTCAAAGTATTGGAGTTTCAGCTTCAACATCAGTCCTTCCAATGAACACTCAGGACAGATCTCATTTAGGATGGACTGGTTGGATCTCAATGAAGGCCAAGGGACTCTCAAGTCTTCTCCAACATCACATTTCAAAAGCATCAATTCTTCAGTGCTCAGTTTTCTTTATAGTTCAACTCTCACATCCATACATGACCACTGGAAAAACCATAGCCTTGACTAGACAGACCTTAGTCGGCAAAGTAATGTCTCTGCTTTTGAATATGCTATCTAGGTTGGTCATAACTTTCTTTCCAAGGAGTAAGCGCCTTTTAATTTCATGGCTGCAATCACCATCTCCAGTGATTTTGGAGTCCAAAAAAAATAAACTCAGACACTGTTTCCACTCTTCCCCATCTATTTCCCATGAAGTGATGGGACAGGATGGCATGATCTTCGTTTTCTGAATGTTGAGCTTTAAGCCAACTTTTTCACTCTCCTCTTTCACTTTCATCAAGAGGCTCTTTAGTTCCTCTTCACTTTCTGCCATAAGGGTGGTGTCATCTGCATATCTGAGGTTATTGATATTTCTCCTGGCAATCTTGATTCCAGCTTGTGCTTCCTTCAGCTCAGCGTTTCTCATGATGTACTCTGCATAGAATATTGAGTCCATGATGCCATCCAGCCATCTCATCCTCGGTCGTCCCTTTCTCCTCCTGCCCCCAATCCCTCCCAGCATCAGGGTCTTTTCCAATGAGTCAACTCTTCGCATAAGGTGCCCAAAGTACTGGAGCTTCAGTTTCAGCATCATTCCTTCCTAGTTTTCTGAATGTTGAGCTTTAAGCCAACTTTTTCACTCTCCTCTTTCACTTTCATCAAGAGGCTCTTTAGTTCCTCTTCACTTTCTGCCATAAGGGTGGTGTCATCTGCATATCTGAGGTTATTGATATTTCTCCTGGCAATCTTGATTCCAGCTTGTGCTTCCTTCAGCTCAGCGTTTCTCATGATGTACTCTGCATAGAAGTTAAATAAGCAGGGTGACAATATACAACCTTGATGTACTCCTTTTCCTATTTGGAACCAGTCTGTTGTTCCATGTCCAGTTCTAACTGTTCCTTCCTGACCTGCATACAGGTTTCTTAAGAAGCAGGTCAGGTGGTCTGGTATTCCCATCTCTTTAAGAATTTTCCTCAATTTATTGTGATCCACACAGTCAAAGGCTTTGGCATAGTTAATGAAGCAGAAATAGATGTTTCTCTGGAACTCTCTTGCTTTTTTGATGATCCAGCAGATGTTGGCAATTTGATCTCTGGTTCCTCTGCCTTTGCTAAATCCAGCTTGAACATCTATCTAGGAGTTCATGGTTCACGTATTGTTGAAGCCTGGCTGGGAGAATTTTGAGCGTTACTTTACTAACGTGTGAGATGAGTGCAATTTGAGGTAGTTTGAGCATTCTTTGGCATTGCCTTTCTTTGGGATTGGAATGAAAACTGACCTTTTCCAGTCCTGTGGGCACTGCTGAGTTTTCCAAATTGGCTGGCATATTGAGTGCAGCACTTTCACAGCATCATATTTTAGGATTTGGAATAGCTCTACTGGAATTCCATCACCTCCAGTAGCTTTGTTCATAGTGATACTTCCTAAGGCCCACTTGACTTCACATTCCAGATGTCTGGCTCTAGGTAAGCGATCACACCATCGTGATTATCTGGGTCATGAAGATCTATTTTGTACAGTTCTGTGTATTCTTGCCACCTCTTCTTAATATCTTCTGCTTTTGTTAGGTCTATACAACTTCTGTCCTTTATTGAGTCCATCTTTGCATGAAATGTTCCCTTGGCATCTCTAACTTTCTTGAAGAAATCTCTAGTCTTTCCTATTCTATCGTTTTCCTCTATTTCTTTACACTGATCGCCAAGGAAGTCTTTCTTATCTATCCTTGCTAGTCTTTGGAATTCTGCATCCAAATGGGTATATCTTTCCTTTTCTCCTTTGCTTTTCACTTCTCTCCTTTTCACAGCTATTTGTAAGGCCTCCTCAGACTGACACTTTGCATTTTTTTTCTTGGAGATGGTCTTGATCCTTGTCTCCTGTACAATGTCACGAAACTCCGTCCATAGTTCTTCAGGCACTCTATCAGATCTAGTCCCTTGAATCTATTTCATACTTCCACTGTATAATCATATTTGATTTTATTTACATCATACCTGAATAGTCTAGTGGTTTTCCCCACTTTCTTCAATTTAAGTCTGAATTTGGCAATAAGGAGTTCATGATCTGAGCCACAGTCAGCTCCGGGTCTTGTTTTTGCTAACTGTATAGAGCTTCTCCATCTTTGGCTGCAAAAATATAACAAATCCAATTTCGGTGTTGACCATCTGGTGATGTCCATGTGTCAGGACATGTCCAATGCAGTCTTGGTTGGATCTGAATCACATGGTGTGAAGATCTAGCTTATACTTCTTTGATTTTCATTCAGTTTTCTCATCTCTTAAATGAAGGGATATCCTGATAACTAAATAGGTGAAGCCTGACCCTACAGTGCAAAGTGAAGACTCAATAAAATTTATGACATTAATAAGGAAAGGGAATATCACTGCTATTTCTACAACCAATACAACCACTCCCAAGCCATCAGTGCAATCTAGTGTATTATTGACATTCTACCAAGCCAGATAATCATGATGGTGTGATCACTCACCTAGAGCCAGTCATCCTGGAATGCAAAATCAAGAGGGCTTTCGGAAGTATCACTAAAAACAAAGCTAGGAAAGGTGAGGGAATTCCAATTGAGCTATTTCAAATCCTAAAAGATGATGCTGTGAAACTGTTGCACTCAATATGCCAGCAAATTTGGAAAACTCAGCAGTGGCCACAGGACTGGAAAAGGTCAGTTTTCATTCCAATCCCAAAGAAAGGCAATGACAATGAATGCTCGAACTGCTGCACAACTGCACTCATCTCACACACCCACTAGCAAATAATGCTCAAAATCATCCAAGCCAGGCTTCAGTGGTACATGATGCTCAAACTGTATTTAGAAAAAGCAGAGGAACCAGAGGTCAAATTACCAGCATCTGTTGGATTATGGAAAAAGCAAGAGAGTTCCAGAAAAACTTCTGCTGTATTGACTATGCCAAAGCCTTTGACTGTGTGGATCACAACAAACTGTGGAAAATTCTTAAAGAGACGGGAATACCAGACCACCTGACCTGCCTCCTGAGGAAACTGTATGCAGGTCAACAAGCAACAGTTAGAACTGGACATGGAACAACATACTAGTTCCAAATCGGGAAAGGAGTACATCAAGGCTATATATTGTCACTTTGCTTATTTAACTTATATGTAGAGTACATCATGCAAAATGCCAGGCTTGATGAAGCACAAGCTGGTATCAAGACTGCCATGAGAAATATCAGTAATCTCACATATGCCAAAGATACCACCCTTACGGCAGAAAGCAAAGAACTAAAGAGCCTCTGATGAAAGAGGAGAGTGAAAAATTTGGCTTAAAACTCAACATTCAGAAAACTAAGATCATGGCATCTTGTCCCATCACTTCATGGCAAATAGATGAGGAAACAGTGGAAACAGTGAGAGACTTTATTTTAGGGGGCTCCAAAATCACTGCAGATGGTGACTGCAGCCACCAAATTAAAAGACACTTGCTCCTTGGAAGAAAAGTTATGACCAAACTAGACAGCATATTATAAAGCAGAGATATTACTTTGCCAACAAAGGTCCATTTAGTCAAAGCTTTGCTTTTTCCAGTAGTCATGTATGGATATGAGAGTTGGACTCTAAAGAAAGCTGAGTGCTGAAGAATTGATGCTTTTGACCTGTGATGTTGGAGAAGACTCTTGAGAGTCCCTTGGACTGCAAGGAAATCCAACCAGTCCATCGTAAAGGAGATCAGTCCTGAGTGTTCATTGGAAGGACTGATGCTGAAGCTGAAACTCTAATACTTTGGCCCCCTGATGTGAATAACTGACTCATTTGAAAAGACCCTGATGGGTGGGAAAGATTGAAGGTGGGAGGAGAAGGGGACAACAGAGAATGAGATGGTTGGATGGTGTCAATGACTCAGTGGAGAGGAGTTTGAGTAAGCTCTGGGAGTTAGTGGTGGACAGGGAAGACTTGCGTGGTGCAGTCCATGGGGTTGCAAAGAGTCACACACAACTGAGTGACTGAACTGAATTGAACTGAACTGAACCAAACCTTTATCACATTAGCCATTTTGCAAACTCAAGATTTTATGGTAAAATGTGAAGATGACTTCTAACAGAGCTTTAAGTTTCTTTGCTAAAATCAGTGCAAAGAGAATTGAAGAGAACTTGAAAAGAAATCTGGATTAAAGGGTCAAAAGAACTTGTCAGAGCACACCAGCTGTAAAAGTTAGGGCATGAGATGCAGGGTCGGTGAAAAGGAGTGATAATGAAATTATTCCTTTTCCCTGATCTGCAAAACTGGTTATGCTTTGTTCTGCCTCCTTAAAGGGTTGTTTGAAACTGCTTTGATAATTCAGTATTAAAGTGCTTTGTAAACTAATTATAGATAGCAGCAATGCTTGAACTGTATTTTTATATACATTTTCTAGTGATCTGCCTGGAGGAACAATGATCTTCAAAGCCTGGATAACTGCCTGTACCTATTTATTTATCCTCTAATGTTTATTGACCAAATTACCCATGCACAAAACATTTCTCCCACATCAGAAAAAGAGAAAGCACAGTGCCATCTAAGTGCACACGTCTGACTTTTGCTTCCCTCTTTTCAAATGTCTACAAATTGGGTTTTATAATTCTATAACAATAATGACCCCCGCGCACACACATACACACACACACACACACACACACACACAAACATTTAAGTTTACTTTTCCAAAGATCAACTTTTAAGAAAAATCAAAATCAGTCATTTCCTTAATTGAAAGTGTAAATGCAAGCAAATACCAAGACAATCATTTTTTTTTCAGTTTAATATGTATTTTATAAATTTCACCTTTCCTATTTATTTGTTACCCTCTTCATATGCATCCACTAACTCAAGAACAAAGAAAACTATTTGTAATATGTAAATTGTAAGTCAGTAAACTAGAGTTTAAGTACTTGAGTAGAGTACTACTTAAGATAAATTAACAATCATTTGGAATAACTGATAATCTTATTTTAATTTCATAAAATGAAAGAAAAAATAATAAATGCAAAAGAAAATAAAACATATTATGACATAATATAGTGTTCATTTTTCTTTCTTTGTTTTTATAATTTTAATTAATTTTTATTTTTTAGTTTGTTTTGCTTCACAATACTGTATTCATTTTGCTAGTTTACTTCTGTTTCACCAAAATAGAAAAGAAAAGCATTTTCCCACTATTAAAAATGTTAAAGAAACTGAATTTAGAATACATGTTTATCAGGAATTCTAAATACAAGTACTCTAAAACTAAATTATGACAGCATTACATAGACATTTGTTCCCAATTTAATATACAGGATTTTATCCTTCTGTAAGTCTCTGAGGGAATATACCTGTATAGCAGAAAATCCACCACTTACATAGTGGCAAAAATCCCACTAATTCTACACCGCACCCAGAAGTAAACCCAAATATGTTTTCTCAACACAATCCAGTATTAAACAGGCATGTGTAGAGAAAAACCTGCAGTTGTATACCTATATAAAATCCCAATGAATTTGTCCCTGTTATGCAAAAATAACTTTGGAAATTTGCTATATAGACGAGGAGCAAACGAACACAAGGGAAATGATGAACACTCACAGTAACTCTGAATATGTCAACCTGACAAACAGAAACAACTGACTGGCTAAGGCTCATCATTAATTTCATTAAAAGCCATTTAAGTACTAATTTCTTTTAACATTCATTCAAATTTCAAGTTTTCCTCCCATGATTTACTTTTCTTGTCACCTATTCCAACCACACTCAAATTTAGTGTTTAAAGGAGTATACTCTTCTACTCTTTAATTCAAAAATTTCCTATTTTAAAATTCTAAATTATATTTAGATATTTCTTTGGCTTAAGAACTAGATTTATTAAATTCTTACCTTCAATGGTCAGATGTTTACACTGTATTTTTCTAGTTTTTGTGTCATTCTGATTTGCAGCGTCCTGCAGCATCATTCACTAGAGCCTACTACATGACATTCACATTCTGCTTTGGTTCATTGAGTTTTTTTGCAAGAAGCAGAGCAGGCAAATATTATAAGCCTTTTGTTTGTAGAGTTCATTAAATGAAACCTCATTTCCTCCAGTGAAAAGGGGCCAAGAAAGTTCAGGTGGGAGGGTTTCTTGTATCTCAGGGTTATGTTTTAATTAATTCCTTTGCCATAGCTACTGTTACCACAATACGTATGGAGATGTTGTTTTGAGATAAAGCTTTTAAAAAGAAGTTTGCTTTCAATGCCAGGACTGAAAGAGAATCAGCTTCAGCTGGTGGAATAAAAGTAGCTACATGATACAAAAGCTGCTGTACGGCCTTGGGAAACCACTTCATCATTCCGATGCTAATCTTTCTTTTGCATCTCATCAGTAAGAGGCTTGGATTAGATGATCCAGAAGGTCTCTACTGTGTCTGTTACTTTAGTGGGTCATCATTTGTCTATCAATCCTGCCTATATAACTATTTTTAAAATTAAAATCTCCTAAAACACTAACTAGCAATTAAAATCCTTGTTCTATAATATTACATAAAAGGAGGATTATAGGAATGGCAATAGTAAATAAAAACAATAGATCATGATTTTAAGCATTATTAAACTTGGCATAATCATTTCGGAAATCTCTTGAATAAATAATAAAGTTCCCCTTTCTAAAATCTACAACTGCTGTTACAGATAATCAAATGCATTTTTAATTTTTTGTTCCCCGAATGACAAATTGGTTGTAAACAAATTACATATCACCCACCAACCTGCCCATTGATTTGCTCCTCCGGTCAGTGTAATAGGATTTTTTCCTAAAAAAGAAAGAAAGAAAGAAATCAGCTGAGGAAAGTCACATGAAAATCGTGAAATCAGGGAGCGACAACATTCAATTATACTGAGCATTTCAATACCCTCATTTTCACATGCTAAAGAAAGACATGAAATAAACCAGTATAACAGGAAGAACATTTCCCAGGTGTCTCAGTGGGTAAAGAATCAGCCTGCAATGCAGGAGATGCAGAAGACGTGTTGTTCGATCCCTTGGATTGGAAAGATCCCCTGGAGGAGGACATGGCAACTCACTGCAGTATTCTTGCCTGGATAATCCCATGGACAGAGGAGCCTGGTGGGCTACAGACCATGGGGTCTCAAAGAGTCAGACACGACTAAAGCAACTGAGAATACACACAGATAGGAAGAATGGTGAATTTGCATTGTTTTAACTTCAGAATCTAAGTTACTAATAACAGAGACACTTCATAAATCAATAGAAGATTTTTGAATATTTTATTTTTATTTTTTTTAAGTTTTAAAAAATATTTATTGATTTGGCTGTTCTGGGTCTTAGTTGCAGCAAGTGGGATCTAGTTCCCCAACCAGGGATCAAATTCAGGTGCCTGCAATGGGCGTTCAGAGTCTTAGCCACTAGGCCACCAGGGAAGTCCCTTACTTCTCTTTTGAAAGACTGTCTTCTGCTACACAATGCATATTAATCAGAGTATATGCTTGTACATTATACGAAGTCATCTATCCATCTAAACACATATGTACCGAATATTTCTGATATTGCAAAGAATTATATTATAACCTTAATATTATAATTAAATTATAACCATTAAAACTTTAGAGAAAGAAGAAAGACTTTACCCTCAAAAAGCTACTTTACAGTTGAGGAGACAAGTGATAGTTATAATAAAGTGTGATAACACAGTAAAACAGAGAGGGGTATAGAAGTACCTAGGAAGGGATCTCATTTAGCTTTTGTAGATGTAGGAGAAAGGAGACAGGGAAGCCTTCACTATGTGTTATCTGTGTTGAGTCTTAAATTCAACCTTGTTGAATGACAGGAGTCTTCTAAATGGGTACTTAGGACACAGCATTTTAGCCTGAAGTAGCAGCATATGAGATGGTTATTGGAATAAGTGAACCATTGTAAAATTCAGGGAATTTTTACTAATTTGATAATTGCCAGCATATAAATTGCAAGTTGAGGATCATAAAGAGGTGAGGGGATAATGAACAAGGCATATATAATGAAGGATCTTAACCACTGATGCTAAGGTTTGGGGCTGAAAGATATTGAGTGTATTAAGTAAATGTGTACCATTCTGATTTTTGAGAAACTAAATATTTTAATGACAGAGGTTAATTCACACTCTAGAAGATTCTCACTAAATCCACATCTTAGAGCTCAAGAATCTCATTCAGGATCTTCTAAAATGCCTCTTTGCCCCCACCCACCAAAACCCATTCCAGAGAATCAGAAGACTCCTCTGCAGTGCGTGTGGTTTCTAGAAAGCAGGGCTGAGAGTCAGTACAATTGATATTTAGTCCTGTATTATTAACTGCTTAGAAAACCTGAAAACATTCTGAGCTACTGTATTTCTTAGCAATCACCAGTCACAATCCTAGAAATGAATTTAACTTGTCCCTGACATACTCTAATTTTAAGTATGGAGTTTGAATGCTTGCTCTGCTTATCCTAAACTCACATTTTAAATATCACTTCCTTCATTTTTTTTTTTTTTGAAATATACACAGGTTTGTGTGCATATGTCATTCACTCCCTGTTGGGCTATAAACCCATCTTCACTCTAAAAGTCTCGCATATTTACCCCATTATTATATAACTGTTCACTGACTATCTTCTTTGGAGATTAGGCTTCTTAAAGATGGCAGTTTCAGTTCATCTGACTTTGTGTATATGGTATATTCTAGGGTAAATAGTAATGAGGATTCCCATGACTGATGAATAAATGAATGAGCTTTTAACTCACAGCTGCATTTATTTCCTTCAGTGCCTGAGGGTACTTTCAATTTAATAAACATTTACTAAATAAGGTATATCTTTCAAAAACTACAAATGTAAAAATTGGTTTAAAATAACTGTCAGCATCAAAAAAAATCTAGGAATGTGATTAAGAGATGATAAGGATCATGATTATAATTATCAGTTGTGGATATGCTAAGGAATAACATAAAAAGACAAGGGAACAGTGAGACTAAATATTATCCTCTTTTTATTGTTACTATTTTGAAGTATTTCTTTCAAGCGTTTTTAAAAATTTTGAAATGCTTTCGGAGAAGTAAATGATAAATGGTTTGCTGTTGCTGCTGCTGCTGCTGTTAAGTCGCTTCAGTCGTGTCCGACTTTGTGCGACCCCATAGACAGCAGCCCACCAGGCTCCACCGTCCCTGGGATTCTCCAGGCAAGAACACTGGAGTGGGTTGCCATTTCCTTCTCCAATGCGTGAAAGTGAAAAGTGAAAGTGAAATCACTCAGTCGTGTCTGACTCTTAGCGACCCCATGGACAGCGGCCCACCAGGCTCCTCCGTCCATGGGATTTTCCAGGCAAGAGTGCTGGAGTGGGGTGCCATTACCTTCTTCGATAAATGGTTTAAAAAATAAATAAGATTAAAAAAAAAAAAAAACAAATGAAGAAGAAAATCATACAAGATGAATACACATGGTTTTTAGGCCATAAAAACAAATAAAATTAAGAGACTCACTTTTCCAATTAACTAAAATTCTAATTACCAGTCAAATCTAGGATGAACTATGTGTGACAATTAATGCTGTCAAGTCCTCTTACTTGAGGACTGGTTACTGTTTATCTTGAGGACATGCCCATAATGGCTTGTATCTGTGCGGCTATATAAAAGGGGGAGCTTTGTTTCTGTCTTTGCAATCTCAGTGAATTTCCTGTGATGCAAGCCACATTTGGTTTAATGCTAATTTATGATTTAAAAAAAAAAAGGGTGATCTTTCTCTCGTATCTTTGTGGAGAAATTTCTTTGCTTGGGGAAGATTTAGTTTTTAATTACATTCCCCTAACATATACAAGTGAACCTTTAACCCACTCAGTCAATAATAACTTGCAATTCTCCTTAGTCTTTCTGCATAAATAAACCTGCAGGATCAAATTATTTCCACATACAATCTTCATTACATAATTTATTAACTGCATATTGTTCATTGACAGAGCTTTTGTAGGAAGGTTTATAACTCTAATAATTTTTTCTGAGTAAGTTTGAAGCTTTTCTTTATGGAATGCATTATAGATTTCAACACTGAATATGGAATAGTCAAGCATGTGTATGTCCCTCTTGCATAAATCTTTTAAAAAATCGTCTTGAAAAGAGATATGCATTTTTCCTATTTAAATTCTTTGCCGTCTATCTCTTTCTTAATTTTAAGACAATATATATGTCTATATATGTCCCTAAATATGATAATAATTGACATTTGGAAATTGAGCTGGCAATCATGAAAATCAGCTCAGTTCAGTTGCTCAGTTGTGTCCGACTCTTTGTGACCCCATGAATTGCAGCACTCCAGGCCTCTCTGCCCATCACCAACTCCCGGAGTTCACTCAGACTCACGTCCATCGAGTCAGTGATGCCATCCAGCCAACTCATCCTCTGTGGTCCCCTTCTCCTCCTGCCCCCAGTCCCTCCCAGCACAGAATCTTTTCCAATGAGTCAACTCTTTCCATGAGATGGCCAAAGTACTGGAGTTTCAGCTTTAGCATCATTCCTTCCAAAGAAATCCCAGGGCTGATCTCCTTCAGAATGGACTAGTTTGATCTCCTTGCAGTCCAAGAAACTCTCAAGACTCTTTTCCAACACCACAGTTCAAAAGCATCAATTCTTCGGTGCTCAGCCTTCTTCACAGTTTAATTCTCACATCCATACGTGATCACAGGAAAAACTATAGCTTTGACTAAATGGATCTTAGTCGGCAAAGTAACGTCTGTGCTTTTGAATATACTATCTAGGTTGGTCATAACTTTGCTTCCAAGGAGTAAGCGTCTTTTAATTTCATGGCTACAGTCATCATCTGCAGTGATTTTGGAGCCCCCCAAAATAAAGTCTGACACTGTTTCCACTGTTTCCCCATCTATTTCCCATGAAGTGAAGGGACTGGATGCCATGATCTTCGTTTTCTGAATGTTGAGCTTTAAGCCAACTTTTTCACTCTCCTCTTTCACTTCATCAAGAGGATTTTGAGTTCCTCTTTACTTTCTGCCATAAGGGTGGTGTTATCTGCATATCTGAGGTTATTGATAGTTCTCCCAGCAATCTTGATTCCAGCTTGTGTTTCTTCCAATCCAGCATTTCTCATGATGTACTCTGCATATAAGTTAAATAAACAGGGTGACAATATACAGCCTTGACATACTCCTTTTCCTATTTGGAACCAGTCTGTTGTTCCATGTCCAGTTCTAACTGTTGCTTCTGGACCTGCATACAGATTTCTCAAGAGGCAGGTCAGGTGCTCTGGTATTCCCATCTCTTTTGGAATTTTCCACAGTTTATTGTGATCCACACAGTCAAAGGCTTTGACATAGTCAATAAAGCAGACTTTTCCACTTATTCTATACTTAAATAATATTCCCTCTTCATGAGCTGACTGCTATCCCAAATTTTAGACATACCTTATAAATAAATCAGAAGTTAGTTACTAAGGAGTTGGTTAATGCTAATCTATTATTAAAGTAACATGGAAACATGTTGCAAAAGAACTCCTCATTCTAGAATTCCTCAGAATGTTTTCTCAAGAACATCATCATATTATGATTTTAAAAATCCATCATCAGATGAAAATTAAGGAAAGGTTGCTCTGTGTAACTGTTTAAATCTATGAACATTATAAGAATTATAAAAATACTAAAATCTTCAAGACAGTATTTCTCTACCAACTATAACAAAATCACTTGGGATGCTTGTTAAAAATGTATATACCAAATCTTATCCTCTGGGTGTAGGTTCTAGGAAACTTTACTTTTGCTGAGTTTCCCAGGTAATTTTGATGTATTCTGAAAACTTAGAATCACTTATCTAAAAATTCCTACAGTAAATAAACTTATTGTTTAACTTTGAATTTCAAGAATGTATTTGATCACAGGATATTTTTCTTTTACTTTCTCTTGAACCAGTGTTCTTTTGGTATACTTTGGGAAAGCTATATATTTTCTAATATTTATATTATTAAATCAAAAGAATCAATTGCATTTTTCAAAGTTTCAGTAGTGTAGAAATTATAAACATTATCTTGAAAAACATAAAGAAGAAACTTCAGCCACAACATCAATTAAAAGAGACAGTAACTATATATATTTCATATTTCTTTCTTTTGATGTATCATAACTCTTCTTTCAAATGCAATCTTATCAGAAAATAAAAATGAATATCATTTATAACAGCAAAACGGTTTTAAAGAATGTCTAAGGAAAAGACACAATAATAATTTTGATATAGATTTTTTTTAATTATGAGAATATTGATTATTCTTTAAATTAGAGTTCCTCAATAGTTATGTGAAAAGTAAAGAGTAAGGGAAACGAGAGGAAAAAGGCCAATGTGCTCTAACAGATTTTCAATTTTTAAAATTAATCCCACTGTTGGGCATACACACTGAGGAAACCAGAATTTAAAGAGACACATGTACCCCAATGTTCATCACAGCACTATTTATAATAGCCAGGACATGGAAGCAACCTAGATGTCCATCAGCAGATGAATGGATAAGAAAGCTGTGGTCTCTTTACTTTCTGCCATAAGGGTGGTGTTATCTGCATATCTGAGGTTATTGATAGTTCTCCCAGCAATCTTGATTCCAGCTTGTGTTTCTTCCAATCCAGCATTTCTCATGATGTACTCTGCATATAAGTTAAATAAACAGGGTGACAATATACAGCCTTGACATACTCCTTTTCCTATTTGGAACCAGTCTGTTGTTCCATGTCCAGTTCTAACTGTTGCTTCTGGACCTGCATACAGATTTCTCAAGAGGCAGGTCAGGTGCTCTGGTATTCCCATCTCTTTTGGAATTTTCCACAGTTTATTGTGATCCACACAGTCAAAGGCTTTGACATAGTCAATAAAGCAGACTTTTCCACTTATTCTATACTTAAATAATATTCCCTCTTCATGAGCTGACTGCTATCCCAAATTTTAGACATACCTTATAAATAAATCAGAAGTTAGTTACTAAGGAGTTGGTTAATGCTACATCTATTATTAAAGTAACATGGAAACATGTTGCAAAAGAACTCCTCATTCTAGAATTCCTCAGAATGTTTTCTCAAGAACATCATCATATTATGATTTTAAAAATCCATCATCAGATGAAAATTAAGGAAAGGTTGCTCTGTGTAACTGTTTAAATCTATGAACATTATAAGAATTATAAAAATACTAAAATCTTCAAGACAGTATTTCTCTACCAACTATAACAAAATCACTTGGGATGCTTGTTAAAAATGTATATACCAAATCTTATCCTCTGGGTGTAGGTTCTAGGAAACTTTACTTTTGCTGAGTTTCCCAGGTAATTTTGATGTATTCTGAAAACTTAGAATCACTTATCTAAAAATTCCTACAGTAAATAAACTTATTGTTTAACTTTGAATTTCAAGAATGTATTTGATCACAGGATATTTTTCTTTTACTTTCTCTTGAACCAGTGTTCTTTTGGTATACTTTGGGAAAGCTATATATTTTCTAATATTTATATTATTAAATCAAAAGAATCAATTGCATTTTTCAAAGTTTCAGTAGTGTAGAAATTATAAACATTATCTTGAAAAACATAAAGAAGAAACTTCAGCCACAACATCAATTAAAAGAGACAGTAACTATATATATTTCATATTTCTTTCTTTTGATGTATCATAACTCTTCTTTCAAATGCAATCTTATCAGAAAATAAAAATGAATATCATTTATAACAGCAAAACGGTTTTAAAGAATGTCTAAGGAAAAGACACAATAATAATTTTGATATAGATTTTTTTTAATTATGAGAATATTGATTATTCTTTAAATTAGAGTTCCTCAATAGTTATGTGAAAAGTAAAGAGTAAGGGAAACGAGAGGAAAAAGGCCAATGTGCTCTAACAGATTTTCAATTTTTAAAATTAATCCCACTGTTGGGCATACACACTGAGGAAACCAGAATTTAAAGAGACACATGTACCCCAATGTTCATCACAGCACTATTTATAATAGCCAGGACATGGAAGCAACCTAGATGTCCATCAGCAGATGAATGGATAAGAAAGCTGTGGTACATATACACAATGGAGTATTACTCAGCCATTAAAAATAATACATTTGAATCAGTTCTAATGAGGTGGATGAAGCTGGAGCCAATTATACAGAGTGAAGTAACCCAGAAAGAAAAACACCAATACAGTATACTTACACATATATATGGAATTTAGAAAGATGGTAATGATAAACTTGTACACGAGACAACAAAAGAGACACAGATGTATAGAACAGCCTTTTGGACTCTGTGGGAGAGGGAGAGGGTGGGATGATTTGGGAGAGTGGCAGTGTAACATATATGATATCATAAGTGAAACGAATCGCCGCTCTAGGTTCGATGCAGGATGCAGGATGCTTGGGACTGATGCACGGGGATAATCCAGAGAGATGGTGTGAGGTGGGAGTGGGGAGGTGGAGGTCGGGATTGGGAGTTCATATACACTCGTGGCTGATTCATGTCGATGTATAGCAAAATGAATACAGTATTGTAAAGCAAAACAAACTAAAAAATAAAAATTAATTAAAAAAATAAAATTAATACAATCCAACCAAGATGGTGGAATGAGTTATATGAAATTTGTGACACTAGATTCTTTTGCCATTGTCTTTATAAGGCTTTTTCCTGATACACTACAGCAGAGTGGACATACTTGGATAGTACTGTTAGAGGAAGCACACTGACTGAAACCGTCTATCCTGGCCAGGCAGCTTAGTAACCATCTGCATGAGTTGTTTTGTGACAGGAGGTCCTGGTAAGGAACACGGAACTAACAAGCCTCCACCAACCAGAAGAGTTCGGGAAAGGTCAAAAGACACACCACATGTCTGACCACCCCCCAGAATCCTTCTCTCTGGCATCCATCTTGGCTGAACAAGGCATGTACCACCAGGAAGGACTCTGAGTCAGATGATTGGCTAAGACAACCCGAAAACTAATCCTATCACCATAAAACCCAAGACTGCAGCCAGAGCTGTTCTCCTGGGTTCCCTTACCCTACTACTCTCCACCCAGGCGTCCTTTCCCAATAAAATCTCTTGCTTTGTCAGCACATGTGTCTCCTCAGACGATTCATTTCTGAGTGTTAGACAAGAACCCAGTTTCGGGCCCTGGAAAGGGTTCCCCTTTCTGCAACAGTACTGATAAAGAAAGAAAAACCATCTCTGAAATTATGAATGTCAAATATTTGGTGCAAAGTGAACATACTAACCAACATTTACTTTTTCATTGAAGGAAAGTATAACTTCAAATTAATAATAAGTGTCTTGGCCAGGAACTAAGAATCAGATGATGCCAAATTCCCCTTTAGATAGCAAAAAAGGATTCAGTCTTTTGGACTTCTAGCAGACATGTGTTTTGTATAAAGTTCAGAGGAAATAATAGAAGCTATGAACCTTTTTGGATGAGATATTTAAACATAATATTCAGTTAACCTGAACAGAATCTGATACTAAAATCTACTGAAATGGCATGCTTTGTACAGTTTCTAAGGGTTTCCTCCTTTTGGATCTATAAGGCAATTAGTTTGCGCATAAACTCAACTATAACTCCTCTTAGAAACAATGGTGAACTCACAGGAATAGGGGCAGGATGAAGGCATATGAAAATTAATTTGGAATTTTTTTTAGCAATTTCACCCTGATATCAGAAAGTAGGTTATTGTCTTAGGTGTTACACTTCTTTTGCATCTTTGTTTATATCCTGCAAGCAAATTAGAACTTGTTAAAAATAATTTTGTAAGAAAGTAAAATAAATAAGGACCCACAAAATAATAAGGACTTCACTCCCACCCATCAGAAGCAATTATGTTTTAGCATATTATATTCTCTTCCAATTTTTTTCTATTCATTTTACATTGTTGAAATCTCATTGTATAAATAAATGCATATCCTATACATTAGTTTACTTAAATTTTACTACTTATTATTTAACTACAGTCATTAAGAAATCCTTGTACCCATTCACTTTATAAATGAATTATTTTTCATTGAAAGGATATATCTAATTTATTTGAATCCTCTACCGTTGAACATATTTACAGTTTTTACAATTATAAAAAATATTGCAGGGAATGTTTTTACATATTTTTCAATTTTCTTCTTAAGATAAAAATGTGAAGCTTATGAAAAATTTTAAGTCTCACAGAAAATAGTTTTAAATTGTTTCAGAATATTTTATGAAGTTTGAGTCTCACCACATATCAACAGATGTGATTATTTTTGGTTTGAAGAGTACTACCTGTGAAAGTGTTTAATAATTTTGTAAGTTAAAATGAATCTCATTGAACTATAAAACTCTTAGAGGAGAACATAGGCAAAACACTCTCTGACATAAATCACAGCAGGATCCT
>SJXQ01004158.1:554316-575993 GCA_006408695.1 Aepyceros melampus | reverse complement strand
TTTTTTTTTTTTAATTAATTTTTATTTTTTAGTTTGTTTTGCTTTACAATACTGTATTCATTTTGCTATACATTGACATGAATCGGCCACTAGTCTACCTATTTGTGCTCTCAAAGTTGGTTCGGTAGAATGACCTGAATTGAAAGAAGTCTTCTGGAGACTTCAAACTAAATAATCACAACACAAATAATATTTCATATGTCCTTACTTGCTTCTTTCAGGGATCAAGTTTCATAAAAATGTACAAACTTCAGGTTCTTATAGATATCATATTAATAATTTATATAAGGTGCTAAAGAATTCTAAGGAATTTTCTTTCCTGGGTTCATCTTCTTTTGTTCTTTATTTTGTTACTATTATTATTTTTGCCAAGCTCTTCAAGATATTATTTACCCATTTTATAAATATCTGTATAGAGGATTTTGAAACTATTTCTCAAACAGGTTGTTCAGTTGCCCAGTCATGTCTGACCGTTTGCAGCTCCATGGACTGCAGTGCCTCAGGCCTCTCTGTCCCTTACCATCTCCCAAAGTTTGCCCAAGTTCATGTCCATTGCATCGCTGATGCCATCTAGCCACCCCATCCTCTGATAGCCTCTTCTCCTTCTACGCTCAATCTTTCCCAGCATTAGTGACCTTTCCAATGAGTCGATTTTCCCATCAGATGACCAAAATACTGGAACTGCAGCATCAGTCCTTTCAATGAGTATTCAGGGTCGATTTCCCTTCAGACTGACTGATTTCCCTTGAGACTGACCCAGACGGGAACGGAAGTCAACTTAGGTATCTAATTCTAATATTGTCACTGTAAAATTCCTCAGTAGTCACCAGTGCTTAATCAATTTCTGCTTCGTGGGCAATGACTTGTGGGTGCAACTTCCAAAGCCTGAGGAATTTCAGATGACTAAAAAGACAAGACTCTTGAGGCTTGTCATGCGACCCGAGGCTGGCAGTCCTCTCACAGACCAGGTCTCACAAATTTCTTCACAGTTTTGAACTGCCCTCTTACTGTTCATGCAAATTCATTATCTGAGGCTCTTTTCCTTGGCATCTTGTTACCCTGAACCTTTTAAAACCTTTTTTAGCAGTTGATGAGCTTCAGTGCCAGGTCACGCATAGTAAAGAAACACTTGAACTTCATTGTGAGAGATCAGGAAGGAAAGTGATACATTTTGCATATAACACAAAACACACAATATGGGGAAATAGGTCTATTCAATTTTTGACTTTCCTATAGTCTTGCCTATAGGAAAGACTGAAACATCTTTGAACTGAGAAGGTATTTCATTACCATTTATCCTTTGGCACTGAGGACAGAGCTAAGAAACTGTCTGGTTGATCTGCACCTGAGGAAAGATCCCTGATAACTGCTATACAGAGAAGAACGCCAAATCTGTACACATAAGAATGCTACACACTTACTTCTGTCACAAAAATAAGAGTTCCATCTACCTATATTAAATAAGTGAGACTGATCTTGGGAACAGTAAGTAAAATTAGAAAATATCTTTCCAGTCTAGTCCAGATAGAAATGATATAAAGCATCCAGGGAACTTGGAAGCTTACATTAGGCAAGGAAATTAGAAGGTAAGATAAATGGCCAAAATTAACCAAACTTGGGGGAAAAAGCATTTCTTCTGCAGAAAGAATTACGTTTATTACTTTCTGGTTTTGCAAAAAAAAAAAAAAAAAACAGGCTCATCTTAATATATTCTGAGATAGAATGAAATAAAACCTGAAAATACCTGAAAGGCATCCTAATATTCAGTCTCTCTGCATACTTGCACAGTGTGTCCCATGGAATGTGAATTTTAATAAACATGATATCCGGGTTTGCAACAGCTGGCTGTAAAGGGCAACAGAACAGGTGCCAATTAGAATCAGAGCTGATAATATCATGTCACAATTTGACCTGACAGGGAAGAACAACTGTCCCCTTTATATATACAGGAATCATTATCGCTGATTTAAAAGGAATTTATATGAATAAAATTTCTTAACACAGAATTATCTTAATAAAAATGTAATAATACCATTGTATACAAGAAATAATCATCCGTGTGAGTTAGTGCGCTTTGTTCCTTGACCATTATTAAGATCCAGAGCCACCAACCAGAATAATCATGGGCCAATTAGGACTCTGAAGTTATTCTGGTTGTAAACTTTCTCATGATCCTTTCTTTCCTGCTCAAGGTGGGTAGACAACACTGACAGTTATACCAGTTATTCATTCATTTATTCTTCTAGCATATTTTATTGAGCAGTTACTTGTGAGAGCCTATGAAAATTCTGGGGATAAACAGAGTATAAGACTTACAAGTCCATGCCCTTGCAGAGCTGTCAAATTTGCATACTTACTTGAATCTTAAAAAGTCAGTATAATGTTTCCCGCAAGAGATCATAATAATTTGTATCTTTGATCTAAACAAGAGGTTTTTAAGCAAAATAAAGTGGGCATTGGGATTATCTAAGGAGCTTTTAACAAACTTGAGTACTCTGGTCAATTTCTTTAATCCTAAATGCCTACTTGGAAGAAATGACACAGTATGGAAGAAAAAACACAGGGTTTAGAATCACAAAGAGGTAAGTACAAATTCCATTTCTATCATTTATTAACTCTAGGACCTTGGAGAAATTACCTAATTTCTCTGATCCTCAGTTTTCTCACTTGGGAAATGGAGAGAATGGTCTTACCTCTAGAGTTGTCATGAGTCTTATGAGAGACTAGACTATAAGGAGCTCAAGTACAAGAGGTTTACCAGAATGTTCATTCCCAGTGAGAGCTGCTTCTAGAATCAGATCACGGCCAAAGTAATGGCTATTTTCAAAGCTTCACTAGAATAGTTCTTTTTTTTTTTTTTTCTTCAGTAAATAGCTACTTGATTCATCTTTGGTGGAGCAGGGCTTTGGGTTTTAGGCCTTCTATAATAGGCTTTGAATTATACAAGTAAAAAGCCAGTAACAACATATGATTGGGGAAAACTGAAGTTGAGGACTTGAATCAAGTGATTGAAAAGTTAAATTTTCTTTGAAATAAAACTCAGTATAAATTGTAATAAAACTGTATTTCTACAGACTATCATTTCTTTGGGAAATTTATCTTTCCTCTTTATGTATTCAAAGTGCCTTATGAAAAAAAAAAAACAAAAACAAAGTGCCTTATGCCTTTATGTCATTGCTCAGTTCCCTGGGGAGGTGTGGGTTCCTTTTCAGCAGTTACTCAAAGACAGAGAAAATGGGACCCTCAGGATTAAAGAAAACATATTTAGTGCTCATTTCATCCCAGAATCTGGAAGTGAGACTTCTATGAAAACTAATCCAGACTTAGACAAAATCAGTCTTTACCAGAATGACACATTCTACAGGTGGGATGATTTAAGATAACAACAACCAATCCCTTGAGAAGTGCACTGATGTTAGATCATTACATTCTCTCCAATGGTTTCTCAGAAGTTTGAGAGTGGGGATCTCTTTTGAGGAATAAGCAGATGTTGGGACAAAAAAAAAAAAAATCATTTCTCAGGAGCTAAGCCTTTTTCTAGTGTGAATGGAGATCACACTCTCCCACAGAGCATCACAGCTCTTAAAACCTAGGCATGTTGGCTGCCAGAATATATTAGCAGCATGAAGAAGAAATGACTATTACATGCATGGGTGTTGGGAGAGATCTGGGAAGGCTTAACCTCCACCACAGGAGAGCTTGGGTTTCATACTATCAGTGGTTCCTAGCTTGTTTTTCTTCACAGTATGTACAGCTAGAACTGGTTGCTCCCCACTTCTTCCACAGCTACTGCTCTGGTCTATCGCCACCATCTCTGATCTAGAGTCTTACAGTGTTTTCTAATAGAGCCTTTGCTCATATTCTTGCCCCCAATGGTCTATTCATAGCACAATGGCCAGAGTTATTCTTTAAAATATAACTCAGATTGTATAATTTCTCAGAACCTCATTTGAATCAGAGTGAAAATCAAAGTTTTTCCAATGACCTACACAGCCTTTTACAACCTCACCCTAGAAACCTTGTTAAACCATTCTCCTATTCATCTCCCTCTCATTCACTCTACTTCCATCATTTGGTCACTTGCTACTACTTGCCTGCTTCACCCCATCATCCTTACCTCACTCCATTTTTTTTTTCTATAGTGTTTATTATCTTCTAATGCATGAGTCTATGTAAGTGCTGTGAGAGGAGGGATATTTGCTTTGTTCATTTATGTCTACTGAGCACCTAGTTCTACACCAGGCACACAGTAGTCATTCACTAAGCATTCATTGAATGGATGAATGAATGAATGAGTTCACTTACTTTGAGTACACATTCTTTGTAACTTGTACCTAAGCAAGAGACAATGAAGATAAGAAAGCAAATAAGCCAGAATTATTTTGGAAGAGGTACCATGTCAGGTTCAAATTAGCATCATGAATAGCTGGCTTAGCACTGATAATTAATTCAGTCTGGTCAACTCTTAAGATGTGAAAAAAATCTAATACACCCAGATAAAGTAGATGCTTCAGAAGGATGTTACTGCATTAATTCTACCACCAGTGAAACATCAAGCTAAAGGCACATACAGCTAGAACATTTCTAATTTTGTATGTCTAAAATATATTAATATATACATACATATATATGTATATATATTTTTTCCAAGCAGCATGAATTGTCTTATAACTTCTTCAACTTAATTTCTCTTTTGTTATACCTCTACTTAAAAAAAAAACAAAAATAGTTTTATTTCCTGCAGCAGGGGGTTGATGAAAGGATGGTGTTGGCAGAAAGCAAGATTACTTTTTCCCTTGGAATCAGAAGCTCCCAATCTGGCACTATTCTGTTTAGCTCTGATGCAGGCAGGCTTTTCCAGGGGAACAAAACACCCACAGCCTTCACAGTTCACATTATTATTTAATTATTCCATCCAAAATTTTCAAGAGGTAGAAGATTCATTCTTGAGAAAAAAAAAAGGAAATTTAAAAAGTGTGTTTTTACAATGTTACTCTGCAAGTTGGGGCAGGGAGCTGAAAAAAAAATATAGAATATGGTAGCTTGCTATACTAAGTATAAGATAAAGGTAAAATGTTGATATAATCTGGAAATACATTTGGATAACAAAGAACATATCTTGACAGAGATCATCTACCTATTTATCTGCACAATCTTCAAACGTGAATCATTATCTGTTGCTGATGTGATCACCTAGAAAGTATCCACATCAACATGCAATTTAATGAGGATTTGAGATATACTCTGTGCCAGGCTCAGTGCTTAACTCTGTTGAATATAAATTTTAAAAATGGGAACGGGTTTCCTAGGGAATACTCCCATTTTTTCTGCTAAAAATCCAATACTTGCTGACATCTTCACAATTTCATTTTCCTTTTCCACCTGTGACAAGACCTAAATATTTTCAATTTAATACTTATTAAAATTAAGTTGCAAATAAAGCACACATATTATAATACTAAAAATTTTAAGAAGAAATAAAAGTTCATGATAATGCAAAACACTGGATTTGATAGTTCAGATAGGTATAACTATTTAGATGCCATTTAGTCATCAGTTAACATAAGGTTTAAACCAAAAACATATCTATGTTCTATATTATAATCATAGTGTTGTTTCTTTCTATGCCTACTTGCTTAGAAAGGCAATACATAGGATATTGAATTTTTTAATAATGTAGTTGGCAGAATTCTAAGAAATCCCCTTAGATCTTCATGCCTTGTCTTCATCTTGAACAATCTACAGGACCTGTGAATACGATGCACATTCAGTCTCATGATTAAGTTCTTTATATGGCACATTTGCTTTTAAAACAGAGAGATTATTCTCCATGGCAGATGATTCCCTGAAAGGGACTCTTCTTGGCAAAAGAGATTCAACAGCAGAGGCACACAAAGGAGAGTCTCTGTTGCTGGTTTTGAACATGAGTGGGGAGCGTGCAGCAAGGACTCAGTACAGCCCCTAGGCACTGAGAGAGGTGTCTGGCTTATAGCTAGCCAGGAGGCATGGATTTCAGTCCTGCAGCCACAAGGAACTGAAGTCTATCACAACCACCTAAGCTTGAAAGAATACCCTAAGTTTCAGGTGAGAAAGCAAGCCTATTCAACACACTGATTTAAGTCTTGCAAGAAACAGAGCCAAGTGCTCACCATACCCAAACTTCTGATTTGCAGAACTGTGGGCTAACAAATGGGCTTTATTTTAAGCTGCTGAATATGTGGTGATGTGTTAAGCAGCAATAGAAAATTAATAAAGATAGTACTGAACAATTTCTTGATTAGAAATTTTAAGATTTTTTCATATATAAAAATAACATGCTTATTTCATATATAAAGTTAGCATGCTTATTACATAAATATGTTTTGTTCACTTAAACTGTTTTTTGTTGATTTTACACATTAACATTATGATAATTAATCTAGTCCTAATTAACTCAACCATTTAAAAAACCAATGTTAATACTCTTAGAATTAAGAATATAAGTAAACATATCTTTGACAACCAAAATAAATGATTGCAGAAAATTAACTTTAAAATACAATTAAGGAATCTTAATTTTCCCTGGTATTACACTTGATATTCTAACTGTATACTGGATCTCACCCTTAATTTTCACCTAAAGGCCTTTCAATTTTTTTTTACTCATCTGTCTTCTGTTTCCTCAATCTTTCTCTTCTATTTCTTTCTTTCCCTGCCTCTCTCCATTCACCTTTTCTTCCTCCTCATTATTTAAACATCACATACAAGAAAAAAAGAAAACAGAAAGAAAGAAGTAAAACCTCATAGACCTCATTTCCATCTCGGGCTACCACTCTTCATCCTTCCATTCACAGATGAGCAAACAGATGACATTCGCCACAGCCTCTATTTATCCATTATCCAATCACTCTTCAACTTGTCCCAGTCTATCTCCTCAGATAAAAGATTCTCACTGATTTTACCAAAGATCTCCATATTCTCCAATTAACTGGGCCTCTTTCTTGTCTTACTTGACTTCTGAGCAGTGTTTAACCCTGGTAACCACTCTTCTCTGTGACTCCTCATCTTTTCTACTTCCACCTACATCCAACACCTTCAACTATTTATTCCCCCACCTACTTTTTATAGGCTCACTTTTAGCCTTTTTTTTTTTATCGTTCTCTCCAGTGATCCCATACTAAAACACAGCTTATATTACCATCTATGTTCTAAAGATTAAGCATTCACCTTCAGTTTAGATTCCTCATTTGAGCTCTAGACACAAATTTCAAACATGCTTACTAAAATATTAAAACCTAGATATTAACAGTTTGGCAGACTCAGTCCTTTCAACATTTTGTTTTTCTTTTCATAGAGTTTTGTACTTTATACAGGATCATTCCTTCTTTAATTTTAAAAAATGTAAAAACAGCTATGCCCTTTGCAAAATATTTAAATTTACAGAAATGTATAGAGTAAAAAAGGAAAATATTTTAAAATATGACTATACATATGCATTTCTTTTACATGTGGGAGAAAATTGCTATATGTTTTTAAAAGCCATATGTTATACCTTTTATACTGAAATGTAAAATATCATTCTCTTCCAGTACATTGTATCATATAGCTAATATTATTAAAGCACCTACCTCTTTTTCTAACATTAAGCCTTCCGCTCTGAGGTTCTTTTCAAATGTGTTTCTTTTGTCATATTGTATATTTGACTTTCTATAAACCAAGATGTAATCAATCCGCTTTTTGCCATCTTTGAATAGAAGTCCACTGGATGCTATGTAATTCATGTCATTCTGCAAATAAAGCAATGGTTGTTAATAGTGTGGGTTGGAGAGCACACACATTCAGCTTTCAGACACTTCTGTTCAAATATTGGCAATCCAATGTAAACATGTAGTTTTTACATCCAATTATGAGACATGAAAAGATAATTTTTAAAGTCTTCATTTTTTAATATAAATTTATTTATTTTAATTGGAGGTTAATTACTTCACATTATTGTATTGGTTTTGCCATACATCAACATGAATCCGCCACAGGTATACACGTGTTCCCCATAATGAACCCCCCTCCCTCCTTCCTCTCCACCTTACAGTAGGAAACAAGCTACCAGTGATGTTCTAGGATTTGAAATTAGTCTGACACCAGAACATGGATTCTCTGATGTTAGCATCTAAAGGTCTATGTTTTATTTGATAAACCCTATAAAAATAATAACAGCCAATATACATTGAACATTTGCTCAAAATCAGGCCCAGACATAGATGTTTTACATGTTTTATCTTACTCAAAACTCAAACTTGCCTTTCAAAAATAAAAACAAAGCTTAAACAACATAAGTACTGAGAACTGAAATTAACATAATTTCCTCCATGAAATAATACTCAGATGAGGCATTATTTCCCTAAACCTATGTTCAACAACACCAAACAATAATTTCTGAACTGCTTGTTCCAAGAAATACTTCCCCGCAGAGTATAAGACTATGATCTGATGACAACCACCTACTTACTAAGACTAACCATGTGCTTATTAAGACTTATTTAAGGTACTCACCTTGCTCTGTCCACCTATCCCAGCTGTTTTTCACAGATCCTGCCCAATTTTCAACCAACTGCCCGCCTTGCAAGATTTACCTTAATATCTACCAGCCCAGGTCCTAGAACCCTTTGAAAACTCTTTCCCAACTTCATCTTTGTAAAACACTACTAAGACTACCCAGATGATATCCTTACTTGCTGTAACTTTAATAAAATTAATTTCAGCTATCACCTGATTTTTGTAATGGCCTTTTTTTGGGAGCTGGCACTTTGTCAGTAAACAGCTCAATATTACTTTAATTCAATTTTTATTCCGGTCCATGTTTTTAGCTATTAGATACATTATCCTTCTTTTTCCATGTTTCCTGTCAAGTTATTTGATTATCTGTACCAAATCTCTGTCCCATTTTTCCCATACAGGCATTCTTGAGCTTAAAAAATGTCCTAACATTTTGAGAGTTAACTGATAATTTCAAAAAAAGGCATCTAAGACTTCTTTGGAGGAGCCTGCTTAGGACATATATGCAGCTTAAGGTTTAAAAAAGTGAGGGCCAGAGTAACTTAGTGGCCAACAAGTCAGCCAAGTGAAGCAACAAAAACTGATATCTGAGTGATTGTAATCCTACAGGAACAGGTCAGGTGGCTCAGGAGCTGTCTTCTTAGAGAAAATAGGCTCAAGTGTGTGAAAATCAGGGGTACTAGAGACTCCAGTATTCTTGCCTGGAGAATCCCAGGGACAGAGGAGCCTGGTGGGCTGCCATCTATGGGATCGCAGAGTCGGACACAAGTGAAATGACTTAGCAGCAGCAGAGACTTCCAGGCTCAAGGACAAGAAGACTTTACACATTCTTTTCTCCAGTGAATAAAAAGGTCTTGAGAGTCCCAGGATTACTTTATTGGATACTACAAAGTGCCTAAGTAACAACTCAAGCAGAGTCACCACTGCCTTGTAGTTGCATAATGTGTGCTGCCTTTAGTCGCTCAGTCGTGTCCGACTCTCTACAACTCCATGGGTTGTAGCCCACCAGGCTTCTCTGTCCATGGAGATTCTCTAGACAAGAATACTGGAGTGGGTTGCCATGCTGTCCTCCAGGGGATCTTCCCAACACAGAGATCAAACCCAGGTCTCCTGCTTTGCAGGTGGATTCTTTACCATCTGAGCCACCAGGAAAGTCCATAATAATGATAGCCCATAGTAGCTATCACTAACTGACCTCTTACTATGGTGCCAGACAATGTGCCAAGTGATTTGTTCTCATAATTCTTTAAGGTAGATATTGACATGAGTACACAGAAGCCCAAAAGGTTAAGTAACATCCCAGATGTTATGGAAAAGGAATTGTGAAACTAGAACTCTTATAGTGGTCTTTGACAACTATAATGAAAAAGACAAGCATATATAGGTACACATTAGTAGGTCTGGGGCTTGGCAGTAATAGAAGGCTAACCCCTCAAAAGGCTTATGATTTATAGTTTCTATAGGGTAGAGATACTGAGGGTTAGTAGCTGGAAAAGACATAATTAACTTCAGACTTTAGAATTCTTTTGCCTCCACCACCCCAGAGATTTCACTTGGATGTCTAATGGACTTATCAAAGCTGACTGTCCAAAATGGAATTCCTTTTTTATCTAAGCAAATGTTCCCCCAAACCCTTGTTATTTTGATTGGCTGCAAACCTATTCTTTAAATTGCTCAGATCAAAAATCTCGAGTCATCTTTGTTTCCTCTATTTTCACCCATCTAACATGCAAATCGTTGGAACATTCTTCAAAATATATTTAGAATCTGATCACTTTCTAACATCCTCATCACTAATCTGTTCTAAGATATTCCATCTATTGATGACATTATCACAATAGTCTGACTCATCTCCTAGCCTCTACCTTTGCTTCTCTGAAATCTATTCTCAGTATGACAGTTAAGACACTTGAGTGATCCTCCACATTATAAATTACATTATGTAACTTCTCTCTTCAAGAGCCTTCAGCTGTTTTCCATGATACTCCACTCTTGATCCTACTTTCCTTAACCTATTTTTCTTAACGATTGTTAAATTCCAACATGTTCTGTTCAGTTCAGTCGCTCAGTCATGTCCGACTCTTTGCAATCCCATGGACTACTGCACATCAGGCTTCCCTGACCATCACAAACACACAGAGCTTGCTCAAACTTATGTCCATTGAGTCAGTGATACCATCCAACCATCTCATCTTCTGTCGTCCCCTTTTCCTCGTGCCTTCAATCTTTCCCAGGGTCTGAACTCCAGTGAGTCAGTTCTTCATATCAGGTGGCCAAAGGATGGGATCTTCAGCTTCATCATCAGTCTTTCCAATGAATAATCAGGATTGATTTCCTTTAGACTGACTGGTTTGTCTCTTTGCAGTCCAAGGGAGTCTCAAGAGTCTTCTCCAACACTACAGTTCAAAAGCATAAATTCTTCAGCACTCAGCTTTCTTCATAGTCCAACTCTCACATCCAAATATGACTACTGGAAAAAGCATAGCTTTGACTAAAGGACTTTTGTTGGCAAAGTATTGTCTCTCTCTGCTTTCTGATACGCTCTCTAGGTTGGTCATAGTTTTACTTCCAACATGTTACATAACACAAAATTATTTATTTGTTATCTTTTTATTGTCTATCCTATTCTATTAGGATATAAATTTTACAAAGGTAAATAATTTCTCACTGTTTTGTTCACAGAGTATTTCAAACATCTAACTCAGAGCCAGACACATAGTATGCATCAATAGATCTTTAGGGGAAGAAGGAAGGAAGGATAGAAGAAAAGAAGGGAATGGAAAGAATGGAATAATCCATAGTAATGTGTATCCAGACAGGAATTACCTCAAAAATATAATGCCATTAAAAGATCATGTAGTCATTTCTCATCCTCTTTCCTCCAACACTAACACAAATCAAATTAGAATAAGATGATTGGTCACAAAATTATAGCAAAACTGCAAAAGCCCTGGCTTGCACTTTGTTTTATACATATGACCCACTGCCTCCAGGCATCCCCATGATAATATAAACAAAGACAGAGTTAAAATAAGGTTATATAAATATTTCCCTCTGCATTTTATTTTGCCTAAAGTATGTGAAGTTGTGAAGTTGCTCAGTCGTGTCCGACTCTTTGAGACCCCATGGACTGTAGCCCACCAGGCTCCTCAGTCCATGGAATTTTCCAAGCAAGATTACTGGAGTGGGTTGCCATTTCCTTCTCCAGCAGATCTTCCCAACCCAGGGATCGAACCCGGGTCTCCCGCACAGCAGGCAGACGCTTTACCATCTGAGCCACCAGGGAGATCTTCCTCTTAATACTAGTCTAGTATTAAGTATCACCTGATCTTAAATTAATAATAACATATTTAGTCCAGGTGAAGTAAAATCTTTCAATGAGATGATCTAGAAATCAAATGATTGGTTGGTAGGAAAATGACGAGACAGTAAGATAGCTTTTAAAATATTTTATGTGCTTTACCAATTTTAAGAAAGTGGAACTCTGATAGTTATTATTCATTACTCTAAGATTAAGCAAAATAAATGTTAAACTCTTCCAGAGAATCAACTGCCTTGCAATTTGAAAATTAAAAAAAAAAAAACCTACATCTTTGACATTTTTATAATAAGTGACCTTAGGCAATATTAACAGTTCTTTTATCTTTGTAAACATGTTCACAATCAAACTCTATTAACTAGGATTCCAGTTTAGTATCTAGCTATTCTATGATATAAATTATGAATAAAAAGTTTGACCAATTGATCAGGCAAAAAGAAAAGTAGTTTTCAAAGTGATGATAAAGAAATATGGCAAGCAAATTCATTCTATGAGGCCACCATCACCCTAATACCAAAACCAGACAAAGATGCCACAAAAAAAGAAAACTACAGGCCAATATCACTGATGAACATAGATGCAAAAATCCTTAACAAAATTCTAGCAAATAGAATCCAACAATATATTTTAAAAGATCATACATCATGAACAAGTGGGTTTTATCCAAGGGATGCAAGGATTCTTCAATATTTGCAAATAAATCAATGTGATATGCCACATTAACAAATTGAAAAATAAAAACCATATGATTATCTCAATAGATGCAGAGAAAGCCTTTGACAGAATTCAACATCATCCATTTATGATTAAAAACCCTCCAGAAAGCAGGCATAGAAGGAACATACCTCAACACAATAAAAGCCATATATGATAAACCCACAGCAAACATTATCCTCAATGGTGAAAAATTGAAGCATTTCCTCTAAAGTCAGGAACAAGACAAGGGTTTCCACTCTCACCGTTACTATTCAACATAGTTTTGGAAGTTTGAGCCACAGCAGTCAGAGAAGAAAAAGAAATAAACGGAATCCAGATTGGAAAAGAAGAAGCAAAACTTTCACTGGTGCAAATGACATGATCCTCTACATAGAAAACCCTAAAGATACCACCAGATAATTACTAGAGATAATCAATGAATATAATAAAGTTGGAGGATATAAAATTAACACGCAGAAATTCCTTGCATTCCTATACACTAACAATGAGAAAACAGAAAGAAATTAAGGAAACAATTCCATTCACCATTGCAACGAAAAGAATAAAATACTTAGGAATAAAACTACCTAAAGAAGCAAAAGACCTATATATAGAAAACTATAAAACACTGATGAAAGAAATCAAAGATGATACAAATAGATGGAGAAACATACCATCTTCATGGATCCAAAGAATCAATATAGTGAAAATGAGTATACTACCCAAAGCAATCTATAGATTCATTGCAATCCCTATCAAACTACCAACGGTATTTTTCAAAGAGCTAGAACAAATAATTTCACAATTTGTATGGAAATACAAAAGACTTCAAATAGCCAAAACAATCTTGAGAAAGAAGAATGGAACTGGAGGAATCAACCTGCCTGACTTCAGGCTCTACTACAAAGCTACAGTCATTAAGACAGAACGGTAGTGGCACAAAGACAGAAATATAGATCAATGGAACAAAATAAGAAAACCCAGCGATAAATCCACACACCTATGGACACTTTATCGTTGACAAAGGAGGCAAGAATATACAGTGGAGAAAAGACAATCTCTTTAACAACTGGTTCTGGGAAAACTGGTCAACAATTTGTAAAAGAATGAAACTAGAACACTTTCTAATACCATACACAAAAATAAACTCAAAATGGATTAAAGATCTAAATGGAAGATGAGAAACTATAAAACTCCTGGAGGAAAACGTAGGCAAAACACTCTCTGACATAAATCACAGCAGGATCCTCTATGTCTCACCTCCCAGAGTAATGGAAATAAAAGCAAAAATAAGCAAATGGGACCTAATTAAACTTAAAAACATTTGCACAACGAAGGAAACTATAAGCAAGGTGAAAAGACAGCCTTCAGAATGGGAGAAAATAATAGCAATGAAGCAACTGACAAAGAATTAATCTCAAAACTACACAAGCAACTCCTGCAGCTCAATTCCATAAAAAAATAAATGACCCAATCAAAAAACAAGCCAAAGACCTAAACAGACATTTCTCCAAAGAAGACATACTAACGGCTAACAAATGCATGAAAAGACGCTCACCATCACTCATTATCAGAGAAATGCAAATCAAAACCACAACGAGGCACCATCTCACATTGGTCAGAAAGGCTGCCATCAAAACGTCTACAAGCAATAAATGCTGGAGAGGGTGTGGAGAAAAGGGAACCCTCTCACACTGTTGGAGAGAATGCAAACTAGTACAGCCACTATGGAGAACAGTGTGGAGATTCCTTTAAAAACTGGAAATAGAACTGCCATATGACCCAGCAATCCCACAGCTGGGCATACACACGGAGGAAACCAGAACTGAAAGAGACACATGTACCCCAGTGTTCATCCCAGTACTGTTTACAATAGCCGGGACATGGAAGCAACCTAGATATCCATTGGCAGATTGATGTATAAGAAAGCTGTGGTACATATACACAAAGGAATATTACTCAGCTATTAAAAAGAATGCATTTGAATCAATTCTAGTGAGGTGGATGAAATTGGAGCCTATTATACAGAGTGAAGTAACTCAGAAAGAAAAACACCAATATAGTATATTAATGCATATATATGGAATTTAGAAAGATGGTAACAATGACCCTATCTGCGAGACAGCAGAAGAGACACAGAGGTAAAAACAGACTTTTGGACTCTGTGGTAGAAGGTGAGGGTGGGATAATTTGAGAGAATAGCATTGAAATATGCATATTATCATATGTGAAACAGATCACGAGTCCAGGTTTGATGCGTGAGACAAGGAGTTCAGGGCTGGTGTACTGGATTGACCCTGAGGGATGGGATAGGGAGGGAGGTGGGAGAGGGGTTCAGGGTGGGGAACACATGCACACTCATGGATGATTCATGTCAATGTATGGCAAAAACCACTACAATATTGTAAAGTAATAACCTCTAATTAAAATAAATTAATTAATTTTTTTAAAAAGAAAGAAAAGAAATATGGTAAGATTTGGAAACCTCTTCTGGATTATGTATCAAGAACATAACATAGGTTCTACATAATTCAAGCTTAGAGTATTGTATTTTGCACTTCCTGGTGGCTCAGTGTTAAAGAATCCACTTGCCAGTGCAGAGATGGAAGAGATGCAAGTTCAGTCCCTGGGTTGGGAAGATCTCCTGGAGAAGGAAATGGCAATCCACTCCAGTATTTTGGCCTGAAAAATTCCATGGATAGAAGTGCATGGTAGACTACAGTCCACAGGGTCACAAAGAGTCAGACACAACTGAGCAACTGAGTATGCACACACGTATTATATTTTAATACATGTCAACCATTAACCAAGATGTTTATTAACCCATGTTCAAATATGTTGCCTAGAAGCAGAATTGACAGGAAATTTTTTAGATATATCATTGTATTTAGACACCAAAATCAAGACTCATTTAGAACAGTGAAATGCTTTCCAATTACAATGTGGAATGCATTCAATTTAACACCAAATTTTTCATGTTTATTTTTCCCAGAAGACAGAATAAAATCAGCTTCTCTCACAGAAGCTGGGATGCAGATCATCCATCAGGTACCTAATCTTTCAACAATTTTGAAAACCACTTAATTATTTAAGGCATTGCAAACCATGAAGCACAGGGACTTTCAAAAAAGCTCAACTTCCTAAAGAAGATCTTAAGAATATGCAAGTTATGACTCAGGTTTGCAAAGATTTTAGCCCATTTGCCAAACAGCAATAAAGGCTGCTTATTTGCATGAGAATGCATTTTAGGGTATTCTTCAAATAAAATTATGGCAGCAACTGCTTATGAAATGTATATTTTTTCCTAACATTAATTCTTCTTGATCTAACAAGCATTTATTGAACGCCTAATATGTGCTGGTGCTGTGCTAAACTCCAGGGATAAAAATAAGAAGACGAATATTTTCTGATTTTAGCATACATATTGGCTTCTCCGTGGCTCAGTGGGTAAAGAATCTGCCTGCAATGTAGAAGACACAAGAGAGGCGGGTTCGATCCCTGGGTTGGGAAGATCCCCTGGAGAAGGAAATGGCAATCCACTACAGTATTCTTGAATAGGAAATCCCATGGACAGAGAAGCCTGGCAGGCTACAGTCCATGGGGTCACAAAGAGTCAGACACAACTGAGAGACTAATACTTCCACATTTTCACATGGAGTGATAGGCAAGGAGATGTTTAGTTACAATGCTATCTAACATGTGCAGTAGGAGAGAGCTGAGCTACAGAGTTAAAAAAATGTCAATGTGTAGCCAGAGGAAACTGGATTAATGGGTATCAGAAGCCATTAAGGGTCATATTATCTTGGTGGATTTACTATAGTCCTTTCTCAGACCATTGCAAAATTAGATCTTGTCACTAATCAGTAAGTGATGGCTGATTATCTGTTAACCATACCTTTGAGTTAGTAAAATGCAGTATGACATATTGCTTAATGTATAGAGATCCAGATCAGCCAGAGATGGGTTTTGATTTACTGTGTTCTTAGACATGTAATTTAATTTCATTGCTTAGCCTCAATTCCTACAGGTTTGAAGTTAAGATAAAAATATCAACCTTGTAAGACTGTTGTTAATGACTAAATGAGACATTCCATACAGAGTACTCTCAACATAATCTGACTCACTTTACAAAGTTTTTAAAACTGTTAGTGATTATCATAAGAAAACAAGATAAAAATGCAGGCAATATATTAATTCCTGTTAGAATGTTTCTTGATTTCTAATGAGTCAAATGAACCCTTTCACATTTTGGAATGTTATCTTTCTCAGGACAAAGAAAAAGACAGAAACAGATAAATATGCCAAAGGATGTTATTGTGAATATGGAACTAGAGCAAAGGAAAGCAGATATCCTTCAGAAGTACTTATGAAGCATGATTTGCTATTAAATAAAGACAGCAATAAAAATGCATAATAATTATTATAAGACAAACCTCTTTATAACTACTCCAAGAAACATAAATACCCCTGTTAAACTTATCTCTCAATCATTATGCCCTCCACATCCTGCTCCTCTAAAATAGTCATAATCCTATTATTTACGGTATTATTATCTCACTTTCTCTTAGCTTTATCTTAAAAGGATACATCTTTTAAGTTTTTTAAACTTAATGTAAATGTATAATGAGCAATCTATTGTGTCTGGATTCTTTCATGTAATATTATGGGTGTGAAATTTATCCCTGATTTTCATACACATTAGTAGTTATTTTTTCACTGTCATATTACCATATGAACACAACAAAAATTAATTATTTATGCTCTCTTCTAATGATGGATATTTGGGCTGTTTCCAGTATTGCTTATTACAAATAAAGCTATAATAGATATTCACGTGTATACCTTAAAATACACCTGTGCATGCATTTCTAGTATGTACCTAGGAGAAAAACTGGTGAGTCACAAAGAATGCTCATTTTCAACTTTAGCAGATAATGCCAAAATACCTTCTAAATCAGTTTAAATATCTACCAATAGTAAAGTTATCCCTTTAGAAGTGTCTTTTTCTAATCTTTTAGAAATAATAATTACTATTTTTGTTTCTTAAAGACATCCTGGTCTGTGAAAAAATAATCTCTCCCCAATATACAAGGGTCTTAGGTGCTACTAGTTTCTGTCCTCCCTGCCCCCAACACTTCTTTTTATCAAAATTTTGGTATTTCGAATTCAACTAATTACTGCCATGCCCATTTCCTGGGTATTTGTTTTCTTTGAAGTTAGCGAATGGGACACAGATGGGGAAGGCCAGAGGAGGGAGAGCATGACTCTGGTCCACTCAGAAGACTGCGCCTGTTGAGATGGGGAGCCGGTGTTTAGTTTCTTAGCCTCTGTGATCCCTGAAGCCCAAAACTAAGACTACATCATGGACCAAGTTAGCTCAACTCCCTTCTGCAATTTCAGGACCATTAGGCAGGTTAGTTAATAAGGCCAAGTGTCTGTTCCAGGCTTAATCATATCGTACAAATCTTCAAATACTGAAATCTTTCCTGTTAGGTTCCAGTGGTGGTGCTTGTTTTTGTGTTTCTGTATTATCTTTTTGGCTATCTTTAATACAAAACTAGAAGACAGCAGTCCAGATGCTATCTGATTCCATGTTTTCCTCAGAAGTTCTAGCTTTACACTCCTTAATTAGAGAAATAGCCAAGGAGCCTTGGTATGTAACTATAATATATTTCAGAGTAAAACCATTTTTCATAATAGCTCTTGTTATTGGCCATACTTGTTATAGAGGAAAAATGATTTTTAATATTTTTTTCCATTTCAGACAAATAAGCAGTTTTGTCACAAAAAAAAAAAAACTCACAAAATTTAAAAGAATAGAAACAATCCCTATTAAGAAAAACAAATCAACAGAGCAAACATCATACACTATGATTCATAAGAAATTCCACACATAGGTGGAATTTTAGTAAATGGTACTAGACTAATTAAAATTCAGATTTTTCTATCACAGAAACTTCACTTTTTAAAATTGTAATTATATAATTAAAATGTTTTAATTCTCTCTACATACATATTTCAATCATTTCAGTCACTCAGTCATATCTAACTCGTTGTGACCCCAAGAACTGCAGCACGTCAGGCTTCCCTGTCCATCACCAACTCACACAGCTTGCTCAAACTCATGTTCATCATTTCAGTGATGCCATCCAACCATCTCATTCTCTGTAATTCCCTTCTCTACTTGCCTTCACTCTTTCCCAGCATCAGGGCCTTTTCCAATGAGTCAGTTATTTGCACCAGGTGGCCAAAGTATTGGAGCTTTAGCTACAGCATCAGTCCTTCCAATGAATATTCAGGGTTGATTTCCTTTAGGATTGACTGAATTGATCTCCTTGCTGTCCAAGAGACTCTTAAGAGTCTTCTCCAACACCATAGTTCAACAGCATCAATTCTTCAGCATTCAGCCTTCTTTATGGTTCAACTCACATCCATACACGACCACTGGAAAAACCATAGCTTTGACCCAATGGAACTTTGTTGACAAAGTAATGTCTCTGTTTTTAATATGCTGTCTAGGTTGGCCAGAGCTTTTCTTCCAAGAAGCAAGCATCTTTTAATTTATTGACTGCAGTCACCATCTTCAGTGATTTTGGAGCCCAAGAAAAGAAAGTCTCTCACTGTTTCCATTGTTTCCCCATCTATTTGCCATGAAATGATGGGACCAGATGCGATGATCTTAGCTTTCTGAATGTTGAGTTTTAAGCCAGCTTTTTCACTCTCCTCTTTCACTTTCCTCAAGAGGCTCTTTAGTTCCTCTTTGCTTTCTGCTATAAGGGTGGTATCATTTGCATATGAGATTATTGATATTTCTCCCAGCAATCTTGATTCTAGTTCGTGCTTCATCCAGCCTGGCATTTCTCATGATGGACTCTGCATATAAGTTAAATAAGCAGGGTGACGGTATACAGCCTTGATATATTCCTTTCCCAACTTGGAACCAGTCTGTTGTTCCATTTCCAGTTCTAATTGTTGCTTCCTGGCCTGCATACCGATTTCTCAGGAGGCAAGTAAAGTGGTCTGGTATTCCCATCTCTTGAAGAATTTTCTACAGTTGGTTGTGATTCATACAGAGGCTTTAGCATAGTCAGTGGAACAGAAGTAGATTTTTTTTCTGGAATTCTCTTGCTTTTTCTATAATCCAGTGGATGTTGGCAATTTGATCTCTGGTTCCTCTGCCTTTTCTAAAACCAGCTTGAACAACTTGAAGTTGACAGTTCATGTACTGTTGAAGCCTGGCTTGGAAAATTTTGAGCATTACTTTGCTAGAGTGTGAGATGAGTGCAATTGTTGTAGTTTGAACATTTTTGGCATTGCGTTTCTTTGGGATTGGAATGAAAACTGACCTTTTCCAGTCCTGTGGCCACTGCTAGGTTTTTCCAAATATGCTGGCATATTGAGTGCAGCACTTTCACAGCATCATCTTTTACGATTTGAAATAACTCAACTGGAATTCCATCACCTCGACTAGCTTTGTTTGTACTGATGCTTTCTAAGGCCCACTTGACTTCACATTCCAGGATTCTGGCTCTAGGTGAGTGATCACACCATTGTGGTTATCTGGGTCATGAAGATCTTTTTAGTATAGTTCTGTGTATTCTTGTCACCTCTTCTTAATGTCTTCTGCTTGTTAAGTTCATACCATTTCTGTCCTTTATTGTGCCCATCTTTGCATGAAATGTTCCCTTTGTATCTCTAATTTTCTTGAAGATATCTCTAGTCTTTTGTTTTCCTCTATTTCTTTGCACTCATTACTTAGGAAGGCTTTCTTATCTCTCCTTGCTATTCGTTGGAACTGTCCATTCAGATGGCTGTATCTTTCATTTTCTCCTTTGCCTTTTGCTTTTCTTTTTCAGTTATTTGTAAGACCTCCTAAGACAACCATTTTGCCTTTTTGCATTTCTTCTTCTTGGTGGTGGTTTTGATCACCATCTTCTGTACAATGTTCTGAACCTCCTCCATAGCTCTTCAGGTACTCATCTATCAGATCTAACCCTTTGAATCTATTTGTCACTTCCACTGTATTAATGAAAGGGATTTGACTTAGGTCATAAATGAATGGTCTGACAGATTTTAATGCACCTACTTTAAAACATACGAGAAATGTTATTACCATTCAAATTTTTCTATGCAAATCATCTCTAAATATACTTCTGAGGAATCACAAAAAAATCTGACACAGCCTGACTTCACTGCTGATTAAGGCTTGTCTTTTCACTTCCTTACAGAAAGTCAACTCCATGTAGTCATCAGAAATAAAAATCTTCCCTAAACTAGTAACTCTGAAGTACTGTTTATTAGATGTCAGAATCTCTAACTGATTGTATTCCAGCTCCTATTACAATCTAGCATGTATAACTGCTATTAGAAAATAATAACCAATGTTTATAGAAATACTAAGTGGGCCTTAGAAAGCATCACTATGAACAAAGTTAGTGGAGGTGATGGAATTCCAGTGGAGCTAGTTCAAATCCTGAAAGATGATGTGGTGAAAGTGATGCACTCAATATGCCAGCAAATTTGGAAAACAGCAGTGGCCACAGGATGGAAAAGGTCAGTTTTCATTCCAGTTACAAAGAAAGGCAATGCCAAAGAATTTTCAAACTACCACACAATTGCACTCATCTCACACACTAGTAAAGCAATGCTTAAAATTCTCCAAGCCAGGCTTCAGCAATATATGCACCATGAACTTCCAGATGTTCAAGCTGGTTTTAAAAAAGGCAGAGGAACCAGAGATCAAATTGCCAACATCCGCTGGATCATGGAAAAAGCAAGAGAGTTCCAGAAAAAACATCTATTTCTGCTTTATTGACTATGCCAAGCCATTGACTGTGTGGATCACAATAAACTGTGGAAAATTCTGAAAGAGATGGGAATACCAGACCACCTGACCTGCCTCTTGAGAAACCTATATGCAGGTTAGGAAGCAACAGTTAGAACTGGACATGGAACAACAGATTGGTTCCAAAAGGAGTACATCAAGGCTGTATATTGTCACCCTGCTTATTTAACTTATATGCAGAGTACATCATGAGAAATGCTGGGCTGGAAGAAGCACAAGCTGGAATCAAGATTGCCGGGAGAAATATCAATAACCTCAGATATGCAGATGACACCACCCTTATGG
>SJXQ01004158.1:477607-554236 GCA_006408695.1 Aepyceros melampus | reverse complement strand
GTACATCATGAGAAATGCTGGGCTGGAAGAAGCACAATCTGGAATCAAGATTGCCGGGAGAAGTATCAATAACCTCAGATATGCAGATGACACCACCAGAAAGTGAAGAGGAAGTAAAGAGCCTCTTGATGAAAGTGAAAGAGGAGAGTGAAAAAGTTGGCTTAAAGCTCAACATTCAGAAAATGAAGATCATGGCATCTGGTCCCATCACTTCATGGGAAATAGATGGGGAAACAGTGGAAACAGTGTCAGACTTTATTTTGGGGGGCTCCAAAATCACTGCAGATGGTGACTGCAGCCATGAAATTAAAAGACGCTTACTCCTTGGAAGGAAAGTTATGACCAACCTAGACAGCATATTAAAAAGCAGAGACATTACTTTTTCAACAAAGGTCTGTCTAGTCAAGGCTATGGTTTTTCCAGTAGTCATGTATGGATGTGAAAGTTGGACTATAAAGAAAGCTGAATCCCGAAGAATTGATGCTTTTGAACTGTGGTGTTGGGGAAGATTCTTGAGAGTCCCTTGGACTACAAGGAGATCCAACAAGTGTATCCTAAAGGAGACCAGTCCTGAATATTCATTGGAAGGACTGATGTTGAAGCTGAAACTCCAATATTTCCGCCACCTGATGTGAAGACCTGACTCATTTGAAAAGACCCTGATGCTGGGTGATTAAGGGCAGGAGGAGAAGGGGACAACAGAGGATGAGATGGTTGGATAGCATCACCGACTCAATGAACATGAATTTGAGTAAGCTCTTGGTGATGGACAGGGAGGCCTGGCATGCTGTGCTTTATGGAGTTGCAAAGAGTTGGACATGACTGAACGACTGAATGAACTGAACCTTTTCTTCACTTCCAATATCCCTATTGAAAAAAATGACATTTATTTTGCCCCATTACCACTGGAATCCCCACATTAAAAAGAAAAATAAATTCCTTTAGATTCAGATGTTGAAAGGATATGATAAATGTTATCACAGAAGATATGAGGGATTAATAGATATTTCTGATCATTACTGAATGTTTTGCACAGCATAACACATTCCCATCAGGACTGTTGCTGCTGCTGCTGCATCGCTTCAGTCGTGTCCAACTCTGTGTGACCACATAGACAGCTTCCCACCAGGTTCCCCGGTCCCTGGGATTCTCCAGGCAGGAACACTGGAGTGGGTTGCCATTTCCTTCTCCAGTGCATGAAATTGAAAAGTGAAAGTGAAGTTGCTCCGCAGTGTCCTACTCTTAGCGACCTCATGGACTGCAGCCTATCAGGCTCCTCCGTCCATTGGTACCTGTGATTTAAAGTAGAAATTCTCAAGATAAGGCTGAGGGGAACAAGGACTACTCCAGTTCTAGGAAGGTAGATGCCCCAGGTAGGGAATCATTACACGTAACCTGTTTTGGCTAAAAAACTATGATTAACAGGGAATACATATTTTACTTTTTAATCAGCTTTTTCTTGGAAAAGCAAGGTAGGTGAGAAGTAAAAATGATTCTCACTCATTAGGTAGCATACTCATAAATATAATGCTACAATTTTAAGAAACAAACTCCAATGGGTATAATGTCTCAAAAAATAACTCATTCAAAGTCCACAACGGGTGTTCCTTATGACAGGTATTTTTTCCTCCTAGTGATGTTCCAGGGATCCAGTCTTCTATCTTGTGCTTCTACCATAATCTTGCAGATCATTGTGTCCATCTCATCAATCTAGGGGGAAGAAATGGAAAAGCACAGACAGTTTTACATGGCATGGCATTTTATGCAGAAGACCTGGAAATTATGCTCAAGCTTCAGTCGTGTCCGACTCTGTGCGATCCCACAGACAGCAGCCCACCAGGCTCCCCCGTCCCTGGGATTCTCCAGGCAAGAACACAGGAGTGGGTTGCCATTTCCTTCTCCAATGCATAAAAGTGAGAAGTAAAAGTGAAGTCGCTCAGTCGTGTCCGACTCTTAGCAACCCCATGGACTGCAGCCTAGCAGGTTCCTCCGCCCACGGGATTTTCCAGGCCAAGAGTATTGGAGTGGGGTGCCATTGCCTTCTCCGCCTGCATTGGCAGGCAGGTTCTTTACCACTAACACCACCTTTTATGTATTTTTCTTTTATTTTACTGTTTTTATTTTGCAGTACATTAAACAAGTTTCATTATAACACAGAGGCTCCATAAATTATCAGTTTTTAGCTCCTTGAATGGGAGAAGGCAATGGCAACCCACTCCAGTACTCTTGCCTGGAAAATCCCATGGATGGAGGAGCTTGGAAGGCTTCAGTCTGTGGGGTCTTTGAGGGTCGGACACAACTGAGCGACTTCACTTTCACTTTCATGCATTAGAGAAGGAAATGGCAACCCACTCTAGTGTTCTTGCCTGGAGAACCCCAGGGACAGTGGAGCCTGCTGGGCTGCCGTCTATGCGGTCACACAGAGTTGGACACGACTGAAGTGACTTAGCAGCAGCTCCTTGAATGTCATGATCAAATACTAAGATAGATATAATAGATTGTGTCTGGATTCTTTTTACAAGTATTTTATTCAGTTAATATATACCTATATTTTTAAAAATCAAATACCTCCAAAAGACTTAAGACACTCAATTTTCTACCCTAATTTTTTATCCTCCTCCAGCTTGCCTCCTATTCTATTCCCCATGGAAAAATTCCTTTAATCTCTCCCCATGCTAGTTACCTCCATATTCCTAAAATAAAATGTGGATAGTACTTTTATCTAGGCTATATGGTATCTATTAGTTTATTCTTACAGTAGATGAGTTTTAGTTCTCTCATCCATCACCATCTCTCCTGCCTCTCATTCTCCGAAGAGTCATCCACCAATTTAGAAAAAATCAATTATCAGCATAGATACAGTTTCACTTGTGTATTGAATAAATACTGTCCACTACAGTGCTGTCCAGCAGGATTTTCTGTGATGAGAGGAGTGTCTGTATCTCTACTGCCTGGTGCAGTAGCCACAAGCCATGTGTAGCTATTGGGCACTCACAGTGCAACTAGTGCAACTGAGACACTAGATTTTTAAAAATTTACCTGGTGTGTTTATATTCAATTTAATTACTGAATCGGCTGATTTAAAGTCTTTCATCTTGGTATCTGTTTTATATTTATCCCATTTGACCTTTGCTCTGCTATTTCTCCTTTACTGCCTTCTTTTAGGTGAACTGATTACATTTTAGTATTGACTTCTTTTAAATACCTCTTCCTGACTTTATTTCTATAGCGATTGATCTGGAAATTGCAATATGTACCTTTAAGTTATCTAAGACTACTTTTAAACAGTAACATATTGTTTCATGCGGAAGCAATACTGTAGGAACCTTAACAAAGTCATGGGTTTATTTCTCCCCTTGTGCTACTGTTGTTCTTATATTTAATTTTAAACCTTCACAAAACATTTTAGCTATTTTGCTTTAAATAGTCAATAGTCTTCTAAAACTGTTTAAAATTTTATATAAGCACACATAAATAAATAAGCAATCTTTATAAATATTCCTAGATAATTCCTTTCTGGCACGCATTCATTCTTAGAGATTTGAAGCTCCATTCCTGAGCCAAGTTTGTTTTCCAAGTCTTGTGTGTGTGTGGTGATGGGGAGATAGCAGACACATAGCTCTGGCATTCTTCGTATGAACTGGGGGGTAGGTTTGATTATTATGAATTGGGGTAGTAGGTATGTATGAATTGGAGTGTAGGTATGAACTAGGGGGAAGGTTTGGGGGTAGACTGACCTCTCTATACACTAAAACTGGGTCAGTCTCACTGTTTTTGGCCTTGTACCCAATGATGTGTCTGTCAGCCCAAAGAACCAATAATGTACCTTTCTTCCAATCTACTCCAGATTCAGTGACGCCACATAGGGAGCTTGAAACTGATCATGTTGGTGTACTTTCACCACAAAAATCAGTAAATGCTACACATCAGGGCTTGCTTTCTTTCCCTCCTTCTTCCTTTTTTGCTTCTTGCTTTTGTTCCCTTTCAGAGCACTGGATGTAAATAATTACTAGCACATCCACTGCCTACACGTTACCCCCAGCTTTCTGCTGCACCATGACATGGGGAGGGAGACTGACTCTCTCTGCCCTCAATCCTCATAAACCCTTGCGCCCTGCCTCCCCTGCCTGCCACAGCTGGCACCCTCCTTCCTATGCTGGGGCTCATGCTCTCTTTCTCTTTGTCCTCGTGAGTTCATACACTTTTTATTGCTATTTTAATGGGGCCTTTAGAGGACTTCCCTGGTGGCTCAGATGGTAAAGCGTCTGTCTACAATGCGGGAGACCTGGGTTCAATCCCTGGGTCGGGAAGATCCGCTGGAGAAGGAAATGGCAATCCACTCCAGAACTATTGCCTGGAAAATCCCATGGACAGAGGAGCCTGGTAGGCCCCAGTCCATGGGGTCACAAAGAGTCAGACACGACTGAGCGACTTCACTTTAGAGGGTGATGGGTGAAAAGCGTGTGACTAATATCATCAGATTTACCTTTTTTAAGTCCCATCTTCATCTTTAAAAGTAGAAAGTTCAAAGAAATAAGCAACTTCAAGAATTCAAGGAGGCTTAATAATGAATCAGGCCTAACATCCTAAAGTTCTAGTAACCTCAACACTGGTTCAAGTTACATTTTAAAATTATTCCTCAGCAAAAAACTAAGGATGATAACCAGCTATTTTTCACCTCTGCTGAAGAAAACTGCTCCTCAACTACAGCATAAGTCACTTAGATGTCAGTAATTTGATTCAAGTTAACATCTACTGAGTGATTACTATGTGTTATACAATATGCTATGTGTTAAAGAAAAAGAAGGAACAAGGCAGACATATCTCAACCCTCACAGAGTTTAGAGTGGAGCAGGGAGGCAATCAGGTGATTTAAACGCCTCTATAAATATAACGCATGTTGAAGAAAAGCACCATCTACCCTAAGAACACACAATGAGGGGATTCAATGCAATCAGGGACTAAAGACTTCCTAGAGAAAACAATGTTCTAACTGCGTCTTATAGAAGGACGTACTGCATATCATTCCTGGGTACAAACAACAGAGGCCCTGTAGATTGTTTAAACAAAGATGAAATTTATCGAGGAATATTAGGTAGACCATATAACCTCCAGGAGGGTCAGAGAATCACATTAAAGGCTATGAAGCCATAAACAGTGCCCATATTAAACCATCAGACTCTTCCAACAGGTATTGCCCTCCACTGTTGCAAACACAAGCACAGGCTCTCTGAAGGCATGGCTGAGCAGAGGTGCAGCGTTGCTAACATCTGCTATTGCCAATGCCACCTCTAATAGATGTCTCTCTGCCCTCCTGGCCAGAATGGCCTCTTTTCTTCTTATTACCTTTTTATTTACTTAAATCTCAGGAAAGTTGTGTTTCTTGCCAGGGCTGAGTTAACATGAGTGTGTCCTATCTCCAACCAAGGCTGAGAAACTGAGTTTGACCTATTTTGAATTTTAGGAATCACAAGATGGGAAACTCTAAAACACAGAATATTTAAAAGGTACTTAATGGCCAAAAAGTATTTAAAAAATCAATGCCAACATGCCACTATCACTGGATTTCCAGTGGTACTATTTGAATTAATTAGTGTATATCTGGTTGTTATTTCCATGTGTCAGAACACCTGAGGTCTTGCATAGAACTGCAGATCTTAAAACTGGGAGGGTCTTCTATAGATCACCCGGCTGAATGCCCAAATTCCAGAAAGCAAAGTGTTACTGATCCCCAATGTAATAATGTGGGGCAGGTGGGTCCTTGGGAGGTCTTGTGCCCTGCCTAAGTTCACATGGCCAGTAAGTGACAGAACCAAGACCAACACTCTTGGCTCCTGGGTGTTCACCACCTTCTAGCAGGTGTTTTGGTACCTTTGGGGAGAGGTAGGGGATGTGCACCATGTATGGGGATGACTGGAGCAAGGAAAGGACAAGATGAGTTGCAGTAAAAATGAATCAAGGAGGACAGATGAGAGAGCTGTGTAAGAGGGAAAGTTGGAAGAACTTTGCAATGGATTAGATGTGGCGAGTGATGAAGCAGAAAGAGTTACGGTTGGCCAAACCAGGTGGATGGTAATGCTTTACAAGTGAAAGGCTAGAGTAGCAGTGGAGGGTAGGCAAGGAGGTGAGGAATGAAGAATATAATGTGCTCAGCTTGAGATACGTAAAATCTTAGGGATCCAAGGACAGTTACATGGAGATGTGAAGGCAAAGTGTGATGACACGGATTTTGGTACTGCCAACCTCTTTGTGGTAACTGAAGCAAGGACCTGGACAAAATCACCCCAGGAAAGAGCACGAGTGGTGATGAGAAAAGGGTATAGGATATAACCCCAGGGACTAACAGCACATAAAGGAACAGTGGAGGAGAAAAAGCCTGTAAAGGAGACGAAAAGCTTGTGACCACAGGAGAGATAGAAATCAGAGAGGAGCAAGAGCGACAGAGAGCATGGCTAAAGCCCCTTTCCTTGAGATGCTTAACAATTGTTCAGAATAAGATAGGATATTTTGCTTTTTCTCAAGAGCGCATCCTTATGCGGTGGGGACTGGATGGTCTCACGGGTAGTGCTATTTCTTTAGGTCTTTAGAGCTGGATTTGTGAATCTAATGCTGACACAGCTGTGTGGTAGGTTGTTTGGTGTAGTTTGGCTTTGGTTTCAGTTTCAATGTCAGTTTGCTTACTGGCTCCCACCCCCCAAAATCATATTTATCACCATGATGCAGGCTGGCACTGGCCTTCTCCAATGAATCATACCTGGGACCAAAAAAAAAAAAAAAAATTTTACATACAGACAAGGTACGTGGTTCTGGGGCTCTATAGGGTCAGAATTAAATGTTGAAAATTTCCACACATTTTTGAAAGACTGGAAAGTCCAGCAAGTCAGGGGGACTGGCTTGACTCTAATTCTACCCATGGCTTCTCTGAATTCAGAGAAGTTGCTCCAGTCTCCTGTTAACTCAGCAGCTCACTTTGCGAAAGGAAAACAACATGACTGTGTTCTCTCAGTTTAATGAGAGCATATCCACAAGTACAAGCTTCTTATAGCCAAATGGAAAAATATAAAAAACAGAATGTTGATCGGTATCCTTGGAACTAGGGTCTTCAATAACAGACATGGATAAAATACAAAAGTAATACTCTCACGTTATTAGGTTATGTGAACCAAAGACTGGATATCGAAGGTCAAAATGAGCTATTTCCTACCTGTCAGACACATTATGAAGTTCAATTAGAATATAGCCTATACACTAGGAATATAAAGACCCTGACCTTTTTAAGCAGTGCTTTCTCACATAAAGCAGAGAATGTGATATCGCTTCCATTCTGACTGGGTAATTACATGAAATTTAACATCTCTCACTGTTTTCATGATTGAAGAGATTGCTGGAGTTTTCCAAGCCATAATTTCCATCTAACACAAACATCAGAGTTTCATGTTTTACTGCACTTTGGGGGACCGTTTCCCGGCTGAGTATTTACCAAGAAGCATTGGGATGGGTCTGGTCTTGCAGACCCCAGAGGATCTTACAGCGTTCTTTCCTGACTTCCTCACCCCTGAACACTATTACATTTCATATTGATTAATATTAGCAATATCTTATTAATACAATTTTGTTTTACATTATGCCTTTATCCCAAGGGTCATGCACACTAAATCAGCAAGCCTCATAACAGCTGGAAAAGAGAGAAACTATATTCTTGATTTATTTGAATAAAAACCTAAGCAGCGGGAAACAAGTTCGTTGAATGTCCTTTGTATATTGATAAGCATCATCATGCTGGCTTCTTTGTGAAGGAGAAGGGGTTTCATAGGGAGAGAAGGATGCTGGGGTGGGGGTCTAGACACTCCGTTCCTCACTCTGGCTCAGTCACTAGCTGGCCACGTTCCCGTGGGCACCAAGCCAGACAGACCCACGGGAGTCTGCATGCAAGCACAAAAACGGATGCCCCGTCCAAAATTTAGGGTGAAGGCTGAGTACTAGGTGTAGGAAGAGGAAAAAGAGAAATGCATATACTCTAGTTGTCAAAACAAAAATGTGCAGTTCCTTGGTTCCGTCCTCCTCCAAGTAGTTTTGTGACCTTATTTGGCCTCACAAGTACCCCTTGAGGTTGTCACACCCACACCCATGAAGTTCATCATCATATTCCTTCACACACCATGCAGAGGTCTGGTAAAAGCAATCAGGGATGTATTCAGCATTCTCTACAGACTGCTGCCCCAGGCAATGCCCAGGCTACGCTGCTTCTCCATCCAGCTCTGTCTGAGCAGGTTACTTAACCTTGCGAGGCCTCGTGCTCAAAGATTTCCACTAGTTCTAACAGTGGAACTCTCCATGAGACGAAGTCCACATGGAGGCCCAACACATGAAATACATAGAAGCTGGAGGAGCATAAACAGAGCCACCAGAAGCCCACCTGTCCTCTTTCTTCACCCTCCCTGTTGTTGCTGTTACATTGCAGAAGGAGGACAATAAAATCTCAAACAGTCTTGTGAAGCAAAGTTGGAAACCACAGAACTAGACTTGGGAGAATTCCAGCTCTCACATTTTATGATTCTGCTTAAGTATGGTATGGGACTCAGAGTAGATAGGAGGGGATGGAGAATAAATAGAAAGTTACACAGTGTCACACATTTCCTCCAACCCTTAGCCAGTTTGTCTCCAGACGGTGGCAGCCCAGCACAATTGGGCTTATCCCCAGTGTGGGAAGAGAGAGAATCGCGTGATTACCCTCCTCAAAGACGGGAGGCAGAAAAACCCTCAGAAAATCACTCCAATGTCTGGGGTTGACCTCACAGTAACCCCTCCACTATACTCAGCATCTCCAGCTGAAACCACTGGGGCTGCAGAGCCCCAGAAGTTGCCCAAGTGTAAAAGCACTGAGAGAATACACAGCAGCGTCCCCGGGACTCGGCTTGGGAAGGAGATTCTGCAAGAGATTCCTTGCCGGACACGCCTGGGCTCCAGACATTTCATTGATACCTCTCAAAAGGTTCCTATACATGGGACCCTTCAGGATGAACCAGGTGGTAGATAGCCTCCATGTCTGCCATCAATAAGCCATCCCATCTCTGTAAGCACCTCCCATCAAGAGGCAGAGCCTATTTCCAGGAATCTTCCCCATTCTGTAAAGTATACTTTCCCCTTCACTGCCCCCAGTCCTACAATTCTGCCATCACCCAGGGACTCTATTGTGTTGGCATCACCTCCTCTCTGAGGACACTGATTCCAACAGGGTTACTTATACACGGAGTTCCCGAACACTGTAGTATGAGTCTATCAGATCATTTCCTTTTTTGCCAAAGTGACCAGAATCATTTCAAAGTACAAGTAACAGAGCATAATAGTTATCTATTATAGAGCTATTACTGCATAATAAATCACCTCAAACCTTAGCAGCTTAAAACAATACACATTTACTACCTCACAGTTTCTGTGGGTGAGGAACCTAGACGTGGCTTAGCTGGGTCCTCTGCTTCAGGTTTTTTCGTAGGTTGCAATCAAGGTCAGGCTCGGACGGAGTTAATCTCAAGACTCGACTTAAACGAGTTCACATGGTTCCTCACAGGCTGTTGGATCGAGGGCCTTGGTTCCTCTCTGGTTGTTAGGCAGAGACCACGTGTAGTTCCTTGCCGTGTTAAGCCTCTCCAGCCTTAGACGGGCAGCTTGCTCCATCACAGCGTGTAAGTGAGAGGGCAAAGGAGAGACTGCCTGTCTGTAAGTCAGTCTTTGAAACCTAATCATGAAAGTGACATTCATCACTTTTGCACTGTGTTACGGGTTGAAAGCTAGTCATTCCAGGGGAGATCATACAGAGTGTGAATGCCAGGAGGTGGAGTCAGCGCCACCTGGGAAGTCGGCTGCCACACAATTGTCGAGACAGATTCACTTAGTCCTCACCTGCTCACCATGAGAACGCAGAGGCACAGAGACCCCAAGGGTGAGCAATTCTCAATCATCTGGAAAAGACCCACCTTAGAGAAAACCCAACTGCTTCCCTTCGTTCAATGCCATCTCCACTCTTCCCTTACATAGCCTCATCCTTCATTTTCTAACAGGTAATAATATGGCAAAGTCTTTGCTTCCTTTTCTTCTATTATCTCTAAATTCTCTCTGGTAGAATAAGAATGCTAACAAGCATCAAAATCTCTCTAAAATTAAGGAGGGACTTCCCTGGCAGTCTGGGCTTCCCCAGTAGCTCAGAGGGTAAAACGTCTGCCTGCAATGCTGGAGACCCAGGTTCAATCCCTGGGTCAGGAAGATCCCCTGGAGAAGGAAATGGCAACCTGCTCCAGTACTCTTGCCTGGAAAATCCCATGGACAGAGAAGCCTGGTGGGCTACAGCTCATGGGGTCACAAAGAGTCGGACATGACTGAGCAATGTCACTTCCCTGGCAGTCCAGTGGTTAAGACTATACACTCCTAATGCAAGGGACAGTGGTTCAATCCCTAGTTAGAGAACTAGGATCCTGCATGCTGCAGCCAAATAAATACTCATCTGCTTTAAATACATACATATATATATATATACACACACACACACACACACACACACATATATGAATCTGGGACTTCCCTTGTAGTCTAGTGGTTAAGACTCTCAGTATAGTGGGTACGGGTTTGATCCCCAGTCATGAAACTAAAGTGGCTCACTGGTAAAGAATCCGTCTGCCAAGCAAGAAACACAGGTTGGATCCCTGGGTCAAGAAGATGCCCTGGAGAAGGAAATGGCAACCCACTCCAGCATTCTTGCCTGGATAATGCTATGGACAGAGGAGCCTGAGGACTGCAATCCATGGGATTCCAAAAAAGTCAGACACAACTGAGCACGCATGCATACACAGGAACTGAGATCCCACAGGCCACGTAGCCAAAAAAAAAAAAAAAACTCTAAAATTAAGGATTCAAGGAAAATAATATTGTAAGAAAATACATAAGTAGTAAATTTGCTGTTTTCATCATCACTAAGTCCTTTATTACATGCCTGGTATGAATGACACAGACTGTTAAATTTAGAAAGGCAGAATAAAAACTTAACATCAATTTTCATTCTAGCCAAAAATAATGATAGAATCCAGAACTTTCTATAAAATTTTATCATTCAAGGTAACATACACATCAGAAAAAGGGAGAAACATTACAGTTTCTGGCCCTTTAATGATCTTAATCAAATGTTTTCTTCAGAGTACAAAGCTATGCCTCAAACTGAGGCAGCAAAAATATAGAATTATTATATTTGTGATTCAACACATTTTTTTAAAAGATTCCTTATTTTTCCTTATTATTCCTAAGTTTCTAAAATTAGAGAATTAGTTCATCTCTTTCCCCTGAAAAGCAGAGAATTCTCACACATTTCTTGTTGGAGACAAATGGTATTATCTTCACTTTTCAGATGGAAAGAGACCTAGTGAGTGAAGGGTCTGGAGCAGAGCCCCACAGTGAGCAGGGAGTAGGGAGAGAGCTGGAATTCCATGTCAGAGTTCAGGGTCCAAGGCAGAGCAAAGAGGTTGCTAACCCAGACTGTGCAGATAAACACACAGGAAAGGCCATGTTTGCTCCTGACAACCAAAGGTGTGTTCAAGGGAAGAACTGGACCCACACAACTCCTGCTTTTCTCTTTGCAGCTTCTGACCCCTTCTCTTTCATATTTAATGCTCAGAAAACTTGAAGTGAGCTCAAACCTTCCAGCACCAATCCAGTTCACTCTCCCTCATCTACCACCCGATACTTGGCTTTCCATCAGCACAAGTGTGGCTCCCTATTCCCCTCCTAAAGATGTCTTTACCTGAACAAAGCACAGCCTGATCCTTGAAAGATGTATTATTTTCAAAAAGTTACCATCAGCTGATTCCAAACTCTACAGAGATCCCACCCCATCCATGGCCAAACCACACAAAAAGATATTAGAAAACAGTAGGTACTCTTGCCCACACATTCAGAAAAACAGGGGAACAATCTATTTTAAAACGTCCAACTTGGGTACTGCACAGGGTGTGACCTCATCTAAATGCTCTCAATTTAGCATGTGACAGGATAGAAATTCAGGAGATTCTTTTCATTTCCCAAAGATATATTTATTCCATAGGGACACATTCATGGTTTGCTTTTCCATAATCATTTCTGACATATTACTTATCAGACTCCAAGTTCCCTCAAAGAAGGGAATTAAATAGTCAGTCTCCATTAAAAATGCTATGAACAACCAAACAATTTTAAGAACCTTACTCTAGATGTCACAAAAAGATACATGTTGTAGAATCACTGCTCTACAATTAGCAAAATTACCAACTCTAATTATTAACATAACTGAGTAAGGCAATGATTAAAAAGTATTATCTATAAAAATGAAAGCTGTGTAATACATTGTACAGTCAGCATCTTTTACTAACAAGACCAGTTCTATTCACATACACACAAATGGACACATGTATCAACCCAAACACTCACAAACCTCAAGTGGACTGAGCAAAAACTCTTTACAGAAATTCTGCACCATACTTTTTTTACACAGGCATTTTTTAATTAAAACTCCAGTTTTATATGGATACCACCTAGTGGCCCAGAAATGAGGCTTCAACTGAAAAAAGTTATACCTAGGTTACACTAAGAAATAGAGAACAGGTCACTCATGGTATGTTTTAAAATTCCTAATCTGTCTTCACCTGTGTAGCTGCTCTCTGCACTGATGCTTTCCCTACACCAGGAGGAAGCAGATACAGACCGCAGCCCTGTTTCCACTCTTCTCTTAATAGCTCAGCATATGAAAGAGTAGCTCCTCCCAACATGATGTGAGGATAATCCATAGCAAAGCTGACTGTGTTCAGCCTTCCTAGTATTTTTGTTAGCACTTGCAGGATCTAGAAAAGAAGGGAGTCTTTGTCCAGTGTCATCTCAGGGAGGCCAACTCTGCAACACATTTTTAAAAAACTGCAACACCCTTATACCTCTAATCCCCTTATTTTGCTCTTCATTTTATTTTCACGGCACTTACTGTCTTCTAATAACATATGAAGGGTACCAGAATACGCACACAAGTACACCACTTTGGCATATGGATTATTTTTAGCTGAAGACAATGAAAAAGAAGCAAATAGCAAGTGTAAGGAAAGCTCTTTGGCCTCCCCCTATTTGCCCAAATATAAGACATAAATTTGTAAAGGTGTCCCTTCTCTGCTTTTTACCAGGAAGGGCAGTGGTTAATCAAAAGAGACCAGGATCAGCTGAGAGACGGCACCAGCGAAACCTACAGAACAAATCTTACTAACTAGCCCTTATTTTCCATTGGTTCCCCGTATATTTACCCTCCCACAATCTGCTGCTCAAAAAATGCAAAGTCCTTTTCTTTGTCTCATCATTTCTCCAAAAACATATTATTCTTTTGTTAAGATGCTATATAAGCCCAGATCCAAACACTCCTTTGAGTTACTCATCACTGAATTCTCACATGTATGTGATGCGCATGCAAAAAAAAAAAAAACCTTCTATTTGTTTTTTCTCATCAATCTGTCTTTCGGAAGTCTTATTTGCATGGCCTTATCCAATGAACCTAGGATGGATAGAAGAGAAATAAATGATTTCCTCCCTCTCAGCTGGATAATCAAGCCATTTATTAGATGTATTATATCATGTTTGTCTCCCGCTACTAGAAACTAAGACTCGCAAGGGCAAAGATCTGGGTTTGTTTTGTTCAGTCGTATTGCTGAAGTGCCTAGAATAGTGCCTGGAAAAGTTAGTACACAATAAATGTCTATTGAAGGCAATGAATGAAAGATGTTTTGGAAATGACTTACATTTAATGGTTTTTTTCAGCCTTCAGTTTGAAACTAAGCATCCAGGGTAAAGAAATCATAACACTGCCATGGCTGCAACTCACTGCTCATGTTCCTTAAAAAGAACTGTATATGCCTTTTTGATGGGTCCAAAACATTCCCTCTGGGGGAAGCAGACAAAAGTGAGGAAGGAATAGCAAAGCTGGGACAGAAAAGAAAGTCAGCCTAGGTCTCTTCCTTTACCTTCTTCAGGTGGCAAACTGTCTGCATTTCCTGTGACAACTGTTCCCTTAAAGGCAAACTATGTTCCATGAGAAGAAATAGAGAACAGTGTGGAGATTCCTTAAAAAACTTGGACTAGAACCGCCATACAACCCAGTAATCCCATTGCTGGGCACGCATCCTGAGGAATCCAGAAATGAAAGAGACACATGTGCCCCAGTGTTCATTGCAGCACTATTTACAATAGCCAGGACACGGAAGCAACCTAGATGTCCATCTCAGATGAAGGGATCAGGAAGTTGTGGTACATACCCACAATGGAATATTACTCAGCTATAAAAAGGAATGCATTTGAGTCAGTTCTAATGAGGTGGATGAACCTGGAGCCTATTATACAGAGTGAAGTAAGTCAGAAAGAGAAAGACAAATACTGTATATTAATGCATATATATGGAATATAGAAAGACAGTAACGATGACCTTTGCTGCAAGGCAGCAAAGGAGACACAGCTGTAAAGAACAGACTTTGGACTACATGGGAGAAGGCGAGGGTGGGATGATTTGAGAGAATAGCATTGAAACATGTATATTACCATATGTAAAACAGATGGCCGCTGCAAGTTCGATGCATGAAGCAGGGCAAGGCTGGTGCTCTGGGACAACCCAGAGGGATGGGGTAGGGAGGGAGATAGGTGGGGGGTTCAGGATGGGGGGGACATGTGCACATGTGCCTGATTCATGTAAAGTAATTATCTTCTAATTAAAATAAATAAATTAAAAAAGCAAACAAGGGGAGAAATACAAAAGAAAAAAGAAAAAACTTTTTTTCAGACAAAAAAGAAAAAGAAAACAGAAATCTGTTAGCAGAAGCAATTATTGTTTTCAAAGTAATATTTTGGGTTTTTTTTTTAAGTAGGACCAAAGAAAAAGTAATGATGGGGTCTTAAAGACAGACACTTTTCTCTCTTTTGGGGGGAGAGGAGTGGTAAATAAATGTTGGGAAGGATGATCAAGAAACACTAAAATTAAATCTGAAAGTGAGAAAGGTAACATTTTCTCCTGGGTATAACAGTATAGGTAGACCTCACATGTATTTCTCTTTCCCTAGATATTGTGTTTTTTAAAGTCTTTAAAACATGATTATATTTTTTATTCTTTATACTAAAACAACAAAGATTAGCAAAGGCCTCAAATAATATCAAATACAAACTACTCCTTCTTCTATCCAATATGGTGCCAACAACATAGTAAGCGCTTAGAGTTTGCAGTGGTATTTATTAGGAATGAATTAATGGAGAATAAAAATCTTTAAGAGAACATACGAAGATGGAGAATATCAAAATAAAGGCACTAATATTCAACTGAGAAATGTAAGAAAGAGGAGGAGGAGGAATCACAGAAATGAGAGAGGCAAGTAAAACATTATCCACTCACTCTTGTTTCAATAGTTTGGAAGATTAAACCTCTTCAGATATTACTCTCCAATTAGAGCTAACCCTTAAAAGCACAAGTTAGTAAGAAAAATGGGGATGGGGGTGGGGAAGGGTCAGGGAGCCCAGTAGCTTTCAAAGCTCAAAAGTCAAATTTTATGGAAGAAAAGTCATTTGATGCAGCTTCTCTGGGGCTTTCTATTATGTGCCAAGACCTGTTGCCTTGGTGGCTAACACTCAGACCATAACTTATTGAAAGAGCTAAAGTGGCAAAGACACAGCAAGGGGCACTCCCCACTGCTTGGCGCCGACTCAGTCCACACTGAAGGGCCTCCTCCGGTGCTTCTCCATTCCCTCCCCGGCTTTAGGGCTCTCAGGTTAGCAGTCCTGCTCTTGGAACTGCACAGTTCAAGGTAAACAGCTAGCCATGGGATTTGTGACTAACTGGGCACAAAGTTGCCCAGCTCTAGTAATGATGGGCTTTCTGGCCACCAAACACCTTTCCCTAAAAAACCAGAGGGCCATCTCAGTCCTGCAAGGGAGGAGGCAACCTATTCAGGCACTAGTGAGGATCGGTTCTCAGTAGTTCCCTTAGTCTTCCTGAACTTGTCCTTGACCTTGTCCAGTTATTTTTAAAGAACTGTCAGAAAATGTGCAGAAAATTGGAGGTAGTATTTAAGAGCTTAGATGAGCCAAATTCTCCTTCTCTTGTATTTATTCCAAAAACCTTCCGGTTCTGTGGTTATATCTTTTCCTTTGGGGGGAAAAAAAAAGCTCATTTTCACTTGTATGTACTTTTAACGGAAAGACCCAACAGTTTATTTTTCTCCTAACACTCAGAAATGCATCATGGGTGTGAATAAATCTGAGCTCTGATCTGACCTTTATCTTTACAATATAACATGAGCACAATAATAATTTACAGGGTTCAGTCCTAAGTGTGACATTTCAATGAGCCGGGTAAATATCATTACCTGCAGCCAGCATCCCACCAGGATTCAGACTGAGAGGCAGGTGAGTGTGGGCATTTTCCAGAGGAGAATCATTAATGTGATGGTAAGTACTGCCCTAACAGGCTCCCCGGGTGGCACAGTGGTAAAGAATCCACTTGCCTGCCAATGCAGGAGACTCAGGTTTGATCCCTAGGTTGGGAAGATCCCCTGGAATAGGAAATGGTAACCCACTCCAGTATATTCTTGCCTGAAAAATCCCATTGACAGAGGAGCCTGGCAGGCTACAGTCCTTGGGGTCGCAAAGAGTCGGACACCGCGGAGCACGTACATACATACACACAGCCCGAAAATCAGTGAAAGTTTCACTCATCAGAGGACATTAACAATTGACAATGTGATTAAAATACACACACACAAAGCCAAAGGGGTGGGGGGGGGGCAAATGGCCTTTCATTTAGCTGAAGAACAAAACAGTCTCCAGCCCTAGCTATGTCAGGTTGACCTCTGAGCAGACCAGGCTCATGAACAATTGCTCAGGTCTTCCTTCCCTCTCTATGCTGGTAGAGGGAAGGTCAAGAAGGCCAGAGACGTTTTAGGTGGAGCAGAATCCCCAGATGTCCGGGGATTAGAAATTTAGAAACTTAGGAAGAAGAAACAGGAAAATGGACAGATAGCTCTGCCTGTCTTCAAAGCCCAATCAACATATAAATCACGGAGGAGGAAATTCTCTGAAGGTCCAGTGGTTAGACTCAAGGCTTTCACTGTTGGGGCCCAGGTTCAATCCCTGATTGGAGAACTAAGATCCTGCAAGCCACTCAGCACAGGCAAACAAACAAACAAACAAACAAAATCACAGAAGATATTTGACATCTAATCTCACTGTGCTCTGGGAAAGCAACAGTATTAAATATCCTTCTTCCTATCTTCCCAAGTCCCCTTGCTACTGAAGCCTGACTTTCTAGACAACATATTTTGTCACCTGATCCCAGGGTTTCATGAGCAGCCTGACCCAGCAGGTCACTCAGGTGTGTTTTCTACTTTCCCCTTCTCTGAAAATCGAAGCCTCTAGACTTACAAGAAATCAGTAAGTGGCCTCCAGCCTGTCTGGTGCTCATCAGATTCTTCCTACAGAAGCAAATGTGGAAGCCTCTGAGCTAGCTGAGAATATTTCATAGCTATGCTTGCCTATTTTCATCCTATCACAAGAGGTACTTTGTCATTCCCACACTTCCCATTTCTTGTTAGTTTATCCTGCCCACCCCCAATGTAGAATGGCAATTCTCCTTGTACCTCAACAAAATGATGTACTGAAGTCAACTTCTCAAAAAATAAAAACTCAAAAAAAATCTAAATAACAATAAAAGCCCACAGTTTGCTCCGATAGAACTGTGCGCTTTAACAGGGAACTTGCTCTTCTGGGGAACTAAAGCCATCTTAAGGTTGCAGAGAAACCCTTCAGAGGTTTTCCCCTTTGACCTGGCTCCCACTTCCCACTGCAATTTTAGTATCATGCTTCGGTAGGTTCAACAATATCTTGACAAAGTTCTCCTTTGTACGGGAGAAAAAGTTTGGCTTTGGTGTAATATTCATTCATACACTTGTCTTGCCCATAGCCAACAGATTAAATACACACATATCACTTGCCGAGAGTTCCAGCTGTTTAGATTTTCACCCAAACATGTGAATAAAAACCGCAGGCAAAACAAGTACTGTCTCTCCTACCTTTTATGGATTAACAAATAGCCCTTACCCTGCTGATGCCCGTTCTTATTGGACTATGCTGTGAGGAGCAATTAAGCCTAAATGGCCACTTGCTGAGAGCTGGTGAAAGAAATGCTGCAGCTTGAGGCGTTGGCATTCTCCAAATAGAGCACATATGCTTGGCTTTGGTACTCATAAAAAAAGGAGATTTATTTTTTCGCGCTTTTCAAAGTGAAAAGGGGCTATTGTTTCAGGTACTTGGCGGAACTTATTCAAGGAGATTTTTAAGAAATAAAATAATTTTTGCAAATTTTGTGCAAGTAAGAGATGAAAGAACTTTGTTCCTTCATGAAAGAGGGCAGCAACTGTGCAAGAGGCCTCTCCACCCCCTGCACACCATGGTGTGTGTCTCCACTGCATGTGCAAAGGACGGATCAGAGCCGGTAAAATGAAGCGGACATGAGGCAGTGCCCTGGGCACAAGCAGAGCCGCACCTGAAGAGCAGGAAACAGCGCAAGAGAAGCTTTGTTAATGAACACATACATATTTTTGCTCTTGAAGATGGAGGAGAGCAAGAGTAATGAGGTTAAAGTAAGACTTATTTGACCTGTTCAGCACAGAGAGCTCATTTCAAGCAGCCCCCAAGATCTTCTTCAACCATGCAGACACAGGCAGTGTTGGCCTGGTAACTGATATCTGTGTTGTTCTGTTTTAGTATGAACAAGGAACAGAGGAGATTAGCTGGATTTTTCTCCTGATCCACAAAGAGATCCACTGAAAAGGTTTTTTTTTTTTTTAATATAGTTTACATTGCTTTTCCTGTAAGAAAGAATAGAAAATCCACTGCATTTCTAAACATTATATTCATCAGTATTGAAAAATAAACTTTAAGTGATCAAGATGGGGGGAGGAGGCAAAGAGAAAGAAAAAATTACTCCAAATTCTGCTACCTGTAAATATCCATCATTTTTCCTTCTAACACCTTTTGAAACATCTCTGCATACACATATGTATAAACAGAAAAAAATGGGCATAATTCTACAAAATCAAGATCATGGTATAAGGGCCATATATTTTTGTACTGGGTTTTTTTCACTTTTACAAAAAAAAATTCTGCAGTTATTTCGAATAAAGTACTGAAGTTCAGAAAAACTTTTCTCCCCTTTAAAATTCTTTTAATATTTAAAATATATCTGTTTGTTATAGGGGTTTGAGGATGGCAGGTATTGAAAATTTTATCCACTTAGGTCCAAATGTTAGGGGTCCTGCAAATAAACTGACAACAGACATATTAATTAGAAAAAAGTTGGGGTTTATTCATACATGCACTTGGGAGCACTCAGGAGTGAATGCACTGAACAGCCGGAGATAAAGGAGAGGGTGTGGAGAAAAGGGAACCCTCTTAACACTGTTGGTGGGAAAGCAAACTAGTACAGCCACTATGAAGAACAGTGTGGAGATTCCTTAAAAAACTGGAAATAGAACTGCCATATGACCCAGCAATCCCACTGCTGGGCATACACACCAAGGAAACCAGAATTGAAAGAGACATGTGTACCTGTTCATCACAGCACTGTTTATAATAGCCAGGACAGGGAAGCAACCTAGATGTCCATCAGCAGATGAATGGATAAGAAAGCTGTGGTACATATACACAATGGAGTATTACTTGGCCATTAAAAAGAATACATTTGAATCAGTTCTAATGAGGTGGATGAAACCGGAGCCTATTATACAGAGTGAAGTAAGCCAGAAAGAAAAACACCAATACAGTATACTAACACATATATATGGAATTTAGAAAGATAGTAACAATAACCCTGTATGTGAGACAGCAAAAGAGACACAGATGTATGGAACAGTCTTTTGGACTCTGTGGGAGAGGGAGAGAGTGGGATGATTTGGGAGAATGGCATTGAAACGTATAATATCATATGTGAAACGAATCACCAGTCCAGGCTCAATGCATGATACAGGATTTTCGGGGCTGGTGCACTGGGATGACCCAGAGGGATGGTATGGGGGGGGAGGTGGGATAAGGGTTCAGGATGGAGAATACGTGTACACCCGTGGCAGATTCATGTTGATGTATGGCAAAACCAATACAATATTTAAAGTAATTAGCCTCCAATTAAAATAAATAAATTTATATTTTTAAAAAAATTAAAAATAAATACATAAATAAAAATAAAAAGGGAGAGGAGATTGGGTATTAATGGGAAAGTATGAAAGAGCCTATTGGGCTTTTTGATGCTAATGGGCAGCTGGTGCTAAGAGTCAGTCTTCCCCTGTCACCTCCCCCCAGTAGGAAACTCCCTCAGAAAAGGACCGATGGCAGCTGATGGCAGTATTTTCAGGAGGCTCTGCCTAAGTTTAGGTAATGTTTCTTCTTGCAGCTGCTCAGATGTTTTCGGTTTCAAGTAATTTTCATATCACTTTGGTCGGCTGCTAATCCCTTCGTAGGATTTTTAAATGCATCCCTGGCCTGTACTCACAAGACACCAGTAGAAACACCCTCCTCCCTGCAGTGAGACAACCCAAACTGTCTCCAGACAGAGCCAAATACCCCTGGGAAGGTGGATCAAAATCACTTCTAGGTAAGAACTACTACTCCAAGGTTTAAAAAATATATAGAATTATGGGGGGAAATCAATTTTTAACCATACCATACAATGTTGAACAATATCTATTTACCCCTTTACATGAAAGATAACAAAATTTGACACTTTTAATCCCTTCCACATTTCCTCCTTATATCGCCCAACATTGGTTAACCATTATTTCTATGTTTTCAAGATTTAAAACAGTTATATTTGGCTAGGGAACCATTGCATGAAACCACCCAGCTCTGCCAGGCACCATAATAACCACCATTATGAACTGTCTCACATCAGGAGGGACCGATAGAAACACAGTGCTGCCACTGCCACTTCCACTGAAAACTAACCAACTAACCCGGAGAATCTGGGAGAGGCCTGGGCTTCCCTGGTGACTCAGACAGTAGAGAATCTCCCTGCAATGAAGGAGACTCAGATTCGATCCCTGGGTCAGGAAGATCCCCTGGAAAGGGGAATGGCAACCCACACTCCAGCATTCTTGCCTGGGAAATCCCATGGACAGAGGAGCCTGGCGGGCATAGTCCATGGGGTCACAAAAGATTCAGATATGACTGAGTGACTAACACTTTCACTTTCATACTTTCCAAAGCAGGGAGGAGATGCCACCCCATCCATGACAATGGCATGTCACGGCATGCCATTCTTTTGAAGGTGGTGCCCTGCCCCCCTTCCCTCTGGATTCACCTTTGGAGAGCAACAGCATCTGGACCTCTCACATAGAATCAGAGGCAATAAGAACCTAAAGAGCACCCAAAGGCACTAAGTGATGTTCACCCATTCTCTGCCATCTCTCCTCCTCACCACAACACCCAAGAGGAGAAGAGAACTCAGAAAAGAGAGAGGGTAAGGAGAGGAGATGAGAGAAGGAAGAAGAGTCTCTGTGTAGGGGAGGAAAAGTCATTTTCCCTCTCTCTTCTTAGGTTCAATGGCTGAAACCCTAAATAAAAATGATAAAAGAATAAGAAAAGGAAAAAACCAGTTTTAATTATGTACTGTGTGCAGGAGTTCAAAAAGTATAATGTGGCTCAAGGAAATGGCTAAATGATTAAGACATATACCATCCTGGACTACACAAAGGAAAGGGGGCTTAAGCCTCTGGGGTGGAGAAGAGTCTTTATAGGAGTAAGAAATAAGGGCTGTGTTGTCATGCAGTCAAGATCCTCTCAGGTGGTAAATGTTGTCTCTGGGAGTAGATCTCTTCCTGGTACAGAGACTTTTTACAAATGTAAATTTCCTCTACAAAAGGGAAAATTTGTGCTCTATTTTTAGGGGAGGGAGGTAAAGAGCTTTTCCTACATCTGTTGGTTCTCAGTTGGCAGTTAACTTAAAATCATTCATATGCCAAAGAGACATATTTTGGTGCCCATCATCTGCCATAGGTGCCCAACCTTGGAAAGAAAATAAGAGTTAAGTTGTATATGAGATAGAAGATTTACTGGATTTTGAATACTTGAAAATACCAGAAAAGTGATGGGATCAGACCAATAGATTGCTCAAAGAACAAGAAAGCAATATTTGACTAGGACAGTCTAAAGATGAGGAGAATGTAAAGATGTTATATTTGGATATTTCAAATTTAACTTATTCAATAAAATGGCCAGTTACTGTGAATCATCTCCTGATCCGCTAAACTTGTTTTTTGCTAAGGACTCCTGTCTACTGTATTGCCTAACTATGTGCACTATCGAGATTATCTGTTGCCTTTAGGCTCGAACTTGCATGGTTAATTATTTAGTAACATTTTGTTGGCATTCCCTCAACATCTTTTGGCATTTAATCTTGCTATGAAGAAGCCTGACGTCAGCCAGACTTTTCCCTTCTTTGTGACTTAATTTCTTTTCTTCATGCCCATATAAATCTCCCTTTATCTCGTATTCAGTAACTCTTTAAGGATATGGCTGGGTATTGGTTATATTGTGCCAATCTTTACTGGATCGTGCTTCAATGTGCTGATTCAGGCTTTTACTGAAGGAAACTTTTATATTATTGAAATCATTTCTGTTCCATCTGTTCTGTTCTCTCTCTCAAAGTGTCAATTAGTATACATAGGATCACCTTTATTTTTCCTTCGTATCCAGTACCTTGTCTATAATCTCTTTTATGTCTCTTGCTCATTTCCATTTCATTTTAGGTGATGTTGTCAAACCTGGCACTGTACATATGTTTTCAGTCACATTTATTCTTTCTGTGTTGTTTTTCCTTTTCTATTTCTTTAGTTCATTTCCCATCTTTTCTACTGCCTTTTAATTTTTCTTTGAACTTTTCTATTGCTTCTTTGAGACTTTTTTCTCTGACTGCAACTTTTGTTAGGGGTTACCTCTTTGAGACCCTAGGAACAATTTCTGTGTACTCTATTGTTCTAAAGATAATTTCTCTCATTATGGAACAGACTTTTGGACTCTGAGGGAGAGGGAGAGGGTGGGATGATTTGGGAGAATGGCAGTGAAACATGTATACTATCATGTAAGAAACGAATTGCCAGTCTATGTTCGATACAGGATACAAGATGCTTGGGGCTGGTGCACAGGGATGATCCACAGAGATGATACAGGGTGGGAGGGGGAGGGGGGTTCAGGATTGGGAACTCATGTAAACCCGTGGTGGATTCATGTCAATGTATGGCAAAACCAATAGAGTATTGTAAAGTAAAATAAAGTAAAAATAAAAATTAAAAAAAAATAAATAAAAATAAAAATAATAATTTCTCTGTGGTATATATTTTACATCAATTTTTTAAAAATTATTTCTATATTCCCAATTTACTGTTATTATTTTAACAGAATCTATCCATAGGGCTCTATTCTGATTAACCCTGACTCTCTGAATGGTTCACTGGTCTTATGATTTTTAAATATCACATGTGATTTTGCTGAAAAAACGTGGCCCGAGTCACATTCTTACAGTCAATCTTGATTTAGGGCAACTGGAACTCCTGTTGGCATTGCTGTTTACCTCACCTTTGGGATATTTCCTCAACTTGGAGGCTAGAGCATTCATCAGGGATTTTAAAGAGACTACTGAGAACTTTTTTGTGAGTAAGACCATGGGGTCACAAAGAGTCAGACACAACTGAGTGACACATACACACACCATTACACACACATGCACCCTACACACCATACATACACACACACACCCTAAAGTCAAAGGCAATAACACAGGAGAAGAATGAAGGCAGAGGAAACAATGACTTTGGCCTACAAGTTGTAGTGGTCCCTCCCCATCACTAACATATCTCAGTAATATATTAAGCTATCTTCACCTAATGTTCTAACTCCTCTTTGTTAAGAATAAAAAACTGTGAAATCAAAGAATTACACTGAGAAATTTTTAGGAATGGCTATCACTTTCTGTCTGCCTATAGTACTCTCAGCCGGCAGTTCTGAGATGGGAGGAGAGCAGTAGCCCCGTGCCCAGCTTAAAGGGCAACCACACAGAACCCCCTGCAGACTACAAGAGGGGTTTCTTGTTGCTTAATATTGGCCATCTCAGTTCAAAACATTCCCCAGGTCTCCCTCTGCACCCATACCTCTGACTTCCCCTCACTTGTGAGAAACTGGCTAGGTGGGATTTTTCCAAGACAGCTTGTACTTCCTTGAAGTACACTCTAGAAAGGTCGGGGGCATGGAAGAGGAAGGATTATATGCAAAGCCTCCCATGGGCAGTTTTCTGTTCATCAATGCATTGCAATTGAAGGGGTGAGATGACATATTAGAATTTTTTGTCTAGAAATGAAATATTTAATTTATCTAATGGTACTTCTTTATGAAGGCAAAGTGGAAGGTATGAAGACCACTGAGTGCAATGCTTTCATTTATCAATACCCAGAGCAAAGGTTAGTACCTGGACTACTGATACTACATCAGATGCTACTCCTCCCCATAAAATGGGGAAAACAAAGGAAGCAAGGAACTAAATGATAGAAAAAGCAAATTAGCAGAGAAGCCCCTACACAGTTCTTAATCAGGGAAAGCTCACACCACTGCAACTTGCTTCAGTCAGGTATCTTTTAGAGAAGCAGAGCTTTTTCTGAATTAAAGGTATAAATTTTCCCTCCAAACTCACTGACGCTCTCCCCCACCAAATTCTCTCTGTGAACCCTGGATTAGGAACCCTGTGCTATGTGCTTAGTTGCTCAGTCATGTCCAACTCTTTGAGACCGTATGGACTGTAACCCACTAGGCTCCTCTGTCCATGGGATTCTCCAGGTAAGAATACTTGAATGGGTTGCCATGCCCCTCTCCAGGAGATCTTCCCAACTCAGGGATCGAACCCAGGTCTCGTGCATTGCAAGCGGCTTCTTTACCATCTGAGCCACCAGAGAAGCCCTAGATGTGCTATAAGACCACTAGCTCCAACTTGGAATGCCAGAAATGTATCTCCCCTCCTCAAACACTGAGCTGCTTGAGGTTTCTCCAGTTACTCCTGTTGTTGTTCAGTAGCTAAGTTGTGTCCAACTCTTTGAAACCCCACGCACTGTAGCCCACCAGGCCCCTCTGTCCATGGGATTCCCCAGGCAAGAATCTGGAGTGGGCTGTCATTTCCTTCTCCAGGGGATCTTCCCAATCCAGGGATTGAACCTGCATCTCCTGCATTGGCAGGTGACTCCTTACCACTGAGCCACCCAGAAAGACCCCTCAGTGGCTGTATCAGGCGGTAATCATTATAAGAAGAACCAGGCAGAGCTTAGCTGGGCCCTGCAGGATTTCAGGGTATGGAGCAGGAATGGGATTTGGAAGCAAAACTAGGAATGGAAGGATTTCAGCAGGAACAATACTTAAGAGTGAAGACAGATCCCAGGCTTATAGGAGAGTCTAGTGATAATTCCTTCTATCTTTACTACTCTCTCCCTTTTTCCCTCTTTCCCTCACTTCCTTCTCCTTTTTTCTGTCTTTTCCTCTTGACCCTCCTCTTTCTCCTTGAAATAGCAAGAACAAGAGGCAAAGCAATAGATTATCACAAAGGTTTCCCTCTTATAGCAATTAAAAAGGATATAGCAAACTCCTCTTGGAGTCATTCAAAAGAAATTATATGAAACATATATAATTATTTGATCAGAGTTGTGTATTTCAGTAGTATTTAAAATTACAAAAAGTTGCAAAACATTAAGGACTTCTCTTGTGGTCCAGTGATTAGGAATCCACCTGCCAATGTAAGGGACATGGGTTTGATCCCTGGAACAGGAGGATCACACCTGATACAGAGCAACTGGGCCTGTGCACGACAGCTATTAAGCCCCAGCTCTAGAGCCCACTAGCCACAACTACTGAAGCTCCCAGTCCATGAAATTCTCCAGGCCAGAATCCTGGAGAAGGCAGCCATTCCCTTCTCCAGGAGATCTTCCCAACCCAGGGATAAAACCCAGCTCTCCCACATTGTGGGCAGATTCTTTACCAGCCGAGCCACAGGGAAGCATAAAAATACTAGAGTGGGTAGCCTATCCCTTCTCCAGAGGATCTTTCCAACCCAGGAATTGAACCAGGGTCTCCTGCATTGCAGGCAGATTCTTTACCAACTGAGCTACCAGGAAAGTTCATGTAAAACATATACAATGATTTGATCAGAGTTGTGCATTTCAGTAGTAATTAAAGTTACAAAAAGTTACAAAACACTAGGGACTTCCCTGTGGTCCAGTCATCTGCCAGTGCAAGGGACATGGGTTTGATTCCTGGCACAGGAGGACCCCACATGCCACAGAGCAACTGTGCCTGTTCGCTACAACTATTAAGCCCCAGCTCTAGAGCCCATGAGCCACAATTACTGAGCCCACGTGCTACAACCACTGAAGCTCACACACCTGGAGCCCATGCTCTGCAACAAGGGAAGCCACCATGGTGACAAGCCTGGGCAGCACAATGAGGAGTAGACTCTGCTCACTGCCACTAGAGAAAGCCCACACAAAGCAACGAGTAATATAAGTGAAGTGAGTGAAATGGCTCAGTCGTGTCCGACTCTTTGCGAACCGTGGACTGTAGCCCACCAAGCTCCTCTGTCCATGGGATTCTTCAGGCAAGAATACTGGAGTGGGTTGCCATTTCCTTCTCCAATGATACCATTCTAATGGCAGAAAGTGAAGAGGAACTAAAGAGCCTCTGGATGAGGGTGAAAGAGGAAGAGTGAAAAAGCTGGCTAAAAGCTCAACATTCAAAAAACTAAGATCATAGCATCTGGTCACATCATTTCACAGCAAACAGAAGGAGAAAAAAGTAGAAGCAATGACAAATTTTCTTTTCTTGGACTCTAAAACCACTCTAGCTCCTTGGAAGGAAAGCTACAACAAACCTAGACAGTGTTTAAAAAAAACAAAAAACAAAAAAAAACAGAGACATCTCTGCTCACAAAGGTCCATATAGTCAAAGCTATAGTTTCTCCAGTGGTCATGTATATATGTGAGAGTTGGACCATAAAGAGGGCTGAGTGCCAAAGAATTGATGCTTTTGAATTGTGGTGTTGGAGAAGACTCTTGAGAGTCCCTTGGACAGCAAGGAGATCGAACCAGTCAAGTCTAAAGGAAATCAACCCTGAAAATTCACTGGAAGGGCTGATGCTGAAGCTCCAACACTTGGGCCATCTGATGTGAAGAGCTGACTCACTAAAAAAGACCTTGAATCTGGGAAAGATTGAAGGCAGGAAGAGAGGGAGTGGCAGGGATGAGGTGGTTGGATGGCATCCCAGACACAATGGACATAAGTTTGAGCACACCCTGGGAGATGGTGAAGGACAGGGGAGCCTGGCGTGCTGCAGTCCATGGGGCAGCAAAGAGTCAGACACAACTTAACAACTGAAAAACAATTATATGGTTAAAATGTCATTAGTGAGGACATAGTTATGAATTGAGATAGCCCAAGACACAACAAAAAATCTGCTGTCAAATATGGCTCACATATAAGACATCTTAGCCATTACCAAGCTTTACCAATAATTTCAAAGTTGTAAGTAATGAAGAGGCACGGGTCCAATGAGAAAAGGTTCACAACCCCTCACACAATTCCCTGTATTCCTTCTGTGTCAGGAGTGCTCTGGTCCAAAATCATAGATGAGGTCTCTGCAAAGGTATGCAGCCACCTTACTACCCAGAGGGAGCTCCTCAGTTCAGGAAACATCTGAAACATTTCCATTTTCTACTCAGATTCCTACATAGTTTACATGACATTTTCCAGAAGCCATGCCCTATAAATCTGAAGATTCCAGGTTTGTTTACTTAAGAAATCTTAGACACAAAGTTCATTCTACTAAAAGCACTCCATGGATAAGAAGTCATCTGTCAACAAAATCGTTTAGTTTGTTGGGAGGTTTGTCGTTAACAAATTTGTCTTTAAGTTAGCACTTACATGATTAGACTAGTTTACTTACTATCCTTCTTAGCTAGGAACATACTCCTTTTCCCCAGTAAAGGCAGACAATGAATCATAGACCTATTTCTTTCAAAGCACATTATGCTACAACCAGGTACTTTTATGGCATCATAATAGCTAATATTGACAGAGGATACATTGATATATTGGTATATCGATCAGTGACAAGAGCCTAAACTATTTGTATCATCTCAACTAAGTAAAAATATAGAAAAACTAAAAGATAAAAACTTTTGAATGTTTGTATGTTTGGATGTTCAAACTACCACACAGTTGCACTCATTTCACACACTAGCAAAGTAATGTTCAAAATTCCCAAGCTAGGCTTCAACAGTACTTGAATCAAGAACTTCCAGATGTTTAAGCTGGATTTAGAAAAGGCAGAGGAACTAGAGATCAAATTGTCAACATCTGGTGGATCATAGAGAAAGCAAGAGAGTTCCAGAAAAACATCTATTTCTGCTTTATTGACTATGCCAAAGCCTTGGACTGTGTGGATCACAACAAACTGTGAACAATTCTTAAAGAGATGGAAATATCAGACCACCTGACCTGCCTCCTGAGAAATCTGTAAGCAGGTCAAGAAGCAAGAGTTAGAAATGGACGTGGAACAACAGACTGGTTCCAACTTGAGACAGGAGTTCATCAAGGCTGTATATTGTCATCCTGCTTATTTAACTTATACGCAGAGTACATCATGAGAAACGCTGGGCTCGATGAAGCACAAGCTGGAATCAAGATTGCCAGAAGTATCAGTAAACTCATGTACACATATGATACCACCCTTAATGCAGAAAGTGAAGAACTAAAGAGTCTCTTGTTGAAAGTGAAAAAGTTGGCTTAAAACTCAACATTCAGAAAACTAAGATCATGGCATCTGGTCCCATCACTACATGGCAAATAGATGGGGAAACAATGGAAAGAGTGAGAGACTTTATTTTTCTGGGCTCCAAAATCACTCCAGATGGTGACTGAAGCCATAAAATAAAAGGCACTTGCTCCTTGGAAGAAAAGCTATGACCAACCTGGAAAGCATATTAAAAAGCAGAGGCATTATTTTACCAACAAAAGTCTGTCTAGTCAAATCTATGGTTTTTCCAGTAGTCATGTATGGATGTGAGAGTTGGACTATAAAGAAAGCTGAGTGCCAAAGAATTGATGCTTTTGAACTGTGATGTTGGAGAAGACTCTTGAGTCCTTTGGACTGCAAGGAGATCTAACCAGTCCATCCTAAAGGAGATCAGTCCTGAATATTCATTGGAAGGACTGATGCTGAAGCTGAAGCTCCAATACTTTGGCCACTTGATGCAAATAGAGAAAAGACCCTGATGCTGGGAAGATTGAAGGCAGGAGGATAAAGGGATGACAGAGGATGAGATGGTTGGATGGCATCACCAATTTGATGGACATGAGTTTGAGCAGGCTCTGGAAGTTGCTGATGGACAGGGAAGCCTGGCATGCTGCAGTCTGTGGGGTCACAAAGAGTCAGACCCAACTGAGCAACTGAACTGAACTGAAAAGATAAAAACAGTTGAAAAAGCTAAAAAGATTTTTAAAGGATTAGTTTTGAGTCTATAGATTGATTATTTTGTTAATTTTCAATATTTTTCACAAGAATTTTGTATTATTGATATATTTTAATTAGATTAATTCATGTAGCAAAATATAAGTAACATACTGGACAGAACATAGAATTTGAAAGCAAACTGATTTGAATTCCAATTCTGGCTTGACTGCTCACTGTTTTGAGATCTGGGGCAAATTAGCTTGTTTCCTCTGCTTTAAAGTAAGAAATATAATAATACCTCTCAGAGTTGCTGTGAATTATAAGCAGATACATCAACCATAAAGGTTATGTACCTCGTTAGACAAGTGCTGCCTTTTTGTTTCCCATGGAGGACCAACCATTTTCTTAGCTTGGGAGAGCCTCCTCCTCAGCTACCTCTACGCTGCTAGACCGACCACTCATGTGCCCAGAGTTGCTCAGTCTTCTTGCCATTTCAATATCTGAATGAACCACAGCACCCCAGGATCTGGGATGCTGCACTCTGGCAATTACTGAAGTATGAGGAAATTAACTCTGAACTGGACAAATTTTAACCAGTGGAAAAACAGAGACAGGAGAGATACCGGAAAGTAAATTGCCCCACTTTCTGCTCTTCGATAAACTGCTTAGAGATGAGATTTCTTTACACGGTCTTTCCAGAAAAACCCCACAGTTTTGCAGACACACTTGCTGAGTGGCCTGCCTGGTCCTCTATACCTCTTACAAAGCACGAGTCCGTGCAGTAACTTGGCCCTGCTTCCCAATTACTCTTGCCTCACTTTGCTTTTTTATCAGTTTTGTTGTTCTGGGTTGTACCTCAAAATAAACTATCAGTGCTTTATTCTTAGCCTTATCCTTGACTCTACTTTCTGGGAAACCTGAGTCTAAGACAGTGGGTAATTTCTATGAAGCACTCAGCATATACTAATCCCTAAAAAACTGCATGTGTATGAATAAACCTATGTTGTATGTAGATGGGGATGTGTGCCTGAGTACACATGCAGTAGATAATACACGAGCTGTTCTTGTTGCCCTTTTTAAGTCTTTATAAATGCTAATGTACAATAAAATTTAAATAAATAATTTCATTTGTACCCATTTCCACTTCCTGCCCTATTTCTTCCTATAAACAAAATGGAAATGCAACATATTTATTTTAACCTTCAGTGAGATCACCTTCAAACTATGAATTATTATTAAAAAGGTATAAACCACATGTCTAGTGTGTGAGTCAGGATAGTTTCATGGTTAAAAGCATCAACTTTAACATCAAGCAGACATGGCTTATAATTCCATTTCTATATGATATGAGAGAAATTAGCCTCTTAGGAACTCTTTTCCTCCTCTGAAAAACAATGAAATAAATATCTTGCTGCATGTTTGAATTAAATAATGAATGTGAAGTTCTTAGCACAGAATCTGTACATAAGTTAAATTGTTGTGCTATTATTATTAAAATGCCATTTATAATATGCATCCCAAATCCAGCCACAGTAACATTTAAAAATATGTTAGTAAACACTAGGAGTTAGGGTGAAAATATAAAGTAATTCTTTCATGGTTTAATTAGGTTCTATTGCTTAGGTATAGTTCAGGGAGGATCCAAAATCCTGAGGCACATGTCAGGACAGCAATTAAACAGATGTGTGAAATGCTGACATATCAGCAACACAGAAGCTGGAGAGAAGCAGGGCAACAAGGGGAGGTTGAACGAGGCAGCCTGGGGCCTGAAGAAATCGACCCAGAAATACGTCTGGTCCTCTGAGAACAGCTGTGGGGACTGGTAGAGGGAGAATCTGTCCCTTTCCCCTGAGGCCTCATGGCCCAGCCAAGGTACTAGGATTCCAGTCCTAGTTTAGGCATTACAGTGTCAAGAACACTCAGACCCCAGATAGGAAAACTCACTCTTTACAGAAGCCACCATACTGGGACACTCCGTAACGTCCCTCCAGCACACCAGCTAGATGTCTCAAAGCAGCACATCTCATCACAGATCTCAGCGGTCTGGGCTGCTAAGATAGCTTTCCGACTTGTCTGGATTAACTTAGGATAGGGCTGAACTTGTAGACAGAAGGCATGTCATGACTCAGGTATCAGGACGGAGAACCGCAGAGGGTGATAAATAGATTTATGTCAGGAGAGAGAAACCAGAGCACTTGCTGAAGAGGGGAAAGGAGGTGAGAGGCCACAGCACACCCATGACCAAATCACCCTGGGAGGCCTTGATTCCCTGTGTCATGAATAAAATCAGAACAAATCAAGCAACACCCTCCGAACTCGGCCCCCAAGAACACTGAGTCCTTACCCGTGCCAGTGCCAACTTCTGCAGGAATACTTTAAACCCAGATCTTTACTGGATTCCTGTCCAAAATAAATCTCTTAGGAAACAGTGGAAACAGGAAACATTCCCTCCCCTACCACACCCCTGCCTTTTTTTAATTAACAAAGATTCTCTGGAATTCCTTATCTTTTTCATGCAGAAGCAGTTTTTGTAGAACAAAACTTCAGCCTCTCCTCTGCTCCCAACAAATACTTCAAAACTCAGTATCATTTGCATCTTTTCACATCGGGATATCATCCATCTCATGGCTTAACATGATGAGATGATGCTGGAGGACATTATTATTTCATGTTTCTATTCTGAGAAAGATGTCTCTCTTCAACTTAACTACTGGCTGACAAAAATAATGTTGAACATCTGCAAGAGATAAAACAACTTGAATCCAATTTCCTTTCACATAGATTAAGAGCCCCATTCTCCTGTCACTTATGTAGCATATAACTCAAATTTTTGCAATATTTAAATGAGAGGCTAGTTTTTCAGGTCTGTCATGTGGATGACATAAATTTTTTATTTGTCCCTTCCACTGATATAGTGGATATATGAGACCCTGTCAGAATGTGGCAGCTCAGAAAGGAAAAGGGGAATCACACATTAAAAAGACAGAAAGACCAATATACAAGTGAGGCTGTAAGAAAATCTTCTCTTTTAGGAATGCAAATAAGTAAATCACACAAGACATGTTCCATCCGGATTTGGTCTTTCAAATTGAACCTGAGTCACCTGTATGGATCAAAGAGGAAATGACCTATAATTTGTAATTAATTTGACAGTCAATATCCCTAAACAGGAATGTAACAACTGTGACTGAAACAAAAAGTGGTTTGATTGGTTCAAGTTACTGGAAAGTTCAGGGGTTACTAGCTCCAGGTAATGGTTGATCAAGGACTTGTTCAAAGTCACCAAGATCTATTTCTTCATGTCGTCCAGCTTCATCTTCTTTGTGTGGATTTCGATCTCAGATAGCTTCCCTGGTGGCTCTGATGGTAAAGAACCTGCCTGCAATGTAGGAGACCCAGGTTCGATCCCTGGGTCAGGAATATCTCCTGGAGAAGGGAATGGCAACCCACTCCAGTACTCTTGCCTGGAAAATCCCCTGAACAGAAGAGCCTGGTGGGCTACAGTCCATGGGGTTGCAAAGAGTCAGACACAATTGAGCAACAAACACAGCACAATACAACCATCTCAGACAAACTTTCTCCAAATGGAAAAAGTTGGCTACAGTAGTTTCAGTCTTCTGTTACAAATGTATTCAGGAGAATCAACCTGTTGGGAAATTTCAAAGGTTAAGTTGGAGAAGGAAATGACAACCCACTCCAGTACTCTTGCCTGGAGAATCCCGTAGAGGGAGGAGCCTGGTAGGCTACAGTCCATGGGGTCACAAAGAGTTGGACACGACTGAGCGACTAAACTAAAACTAAAAGGTTAAGTTACGAAAATATAAAATACTCTAGATGTTTAAAGCAAAAGGACTCTAATTCAGGGAATTGGTTACCTTGGATATGGCAGAACCGAGAACCAGAAAGGTAGTAATCGAGAATTAGAAATAGTAGGAGGCTCGTGCTACTCGGGGCAAGTAGAACAAATGGAGAAGGCAGTGGTATTGGAACTCAGGAGTTTAGGTCAACTGGATGAGTGTAGAACCATGGCAAGTCTAACAGAAACTGGCGTCACAGAGGAGAAATAGCCACTGATGGAGACACTGCCCAAGGCAGAAGGGAAAGATGAAGTTACCCTGGCTTCTTCTACCCGCTCTCCAACCTCCTGTGAAGCCTCCCAGTGGACAAACCTAGTTGGAAGGCAACTGGCAAGGTAGCCTGGGATGTGTAGCTGCCTATATTAGCGAGCAGGGGAATACATCTGAGAGCAAACAGGCAAATGACAAGCACAGGCTATAAGCATAAAACAGTTTCATTTCTCTGCCATAATTACCTTCAACCATGATCAGTCTCCCTTCCCTGATCAATAATTTACTGATCAGTTTCAATTATTAAATCTCTGTCCAGTACCCAGGCAGCATGGGTTGGTACCCGTCAGAGGCTAGGGAGTTAACTCTTGACCACTAAGCCACCAGGACTGTGGAAAATGGGATAAAAAAGTGGGAGGCTTCTCGGTTCTTGGTGGATGCCTCATTGGAGCTAAAGGGAACTCCTGGCTTACATGCAACCAGGGCTGGGTGGAAACAATCAGACAATGGAGGCTGGGGCCAGTCACATGCTGGGCCAGTGGAGAGCTCTAAAAGTGGCCAGCCGGGGCCAGGACAAGGACAGCTCTTGGTTAATTCCTACTGGGGATGGAACTGGGGAGCTCTCAGTACGTTGTATGCGGTGGGGAGGGTAAGTCTCAGCCAGAGTGAGGCAGTGGCACAGGGCTAAGGGGGTGGCACACACGATCTTTAGACAGATTACATACAAGGGACTGAGAAAATTACATGCAAGGAGCTGAGAAGAACAAAGGACTAAGCATAACGGGAGGCAGCATTCTTACTGTCTTCAAGTATGGGAAAGGGGAAGGCCAGAATAAAACATTTCATGTCATGTTGTAACAAGAGGTATTCGTAAAACTAATGGTTTTAATATATATGGATAGAAGAAATATAGAAATTACTAGAGATGTGTGTATGTGTAAACTCACATATATGTGTGTATGTATGTATATATGTGTGTGTATATATATATATATATATATATATACCTATTATCTACCTCTCTGTTCAATACCCCCACAGCAATGAGCACCCCTAGCTCCTAGACCTTGGTTTGTAAATACCATTTCATACTAAAAGGAACCAGGCATCCACAAAGAAATAACTGATACCAGGACCAGAGCAAGGAATGTACAAGTAAGCTTAGACCATCTTGTGCCAGAACAAAGGGGAGTTCTCAAAGAATGATAGGGACATGCTAAAAGGAGATTGGTTTGGCTTGATGAGGAATAAGATAGTTACATAATCTCAAAGTAGCACCCCACCAAATACTTACTAATTAATTTTATAGCAGAAAGATCTGGCACATAGTATCTTAACCAAGCAAAAAAAGTTAACATCCCCAGGAACAGAACAAATCAACATTATGTGCATACTCTCACTTTTGTGGTATTGCTGGGGGAAAAATCATTAATCTAATTTTGAGGAACAATCAGACAAACTCAAATTTAGGGATATTCTTAAAGTAACTGGCTTAGACTCCAAAAGTGCAAAGACTTTAAAGGGCAAAGAAAGACTGAAAAAAGTCTCACAAGTTGAAATAAACCAAAAAGAAGTGATGACTAAATGCAATATGTGACTCTTGTTTGGATTCTCAACCTGAAAGAATGTTATTGTGCAAATGGGTAAAATTTTAATGAAATCTCTGAGTAATACATTAGCAAGAAATCAATGTCAAATGCCTGATTTTGGTGGGCACACTACGGCTCTATTAGTGGATATCTTTTGTTTAGTAAATATATACTGAAGTGTTTGGGGGTAATGGGTCATTTGCCTGCTACCCACACTTGAATGGATGAGTGAAAAAAGAAAGAGTGTGTGTGTGTGCGCGTGCATGTGTATGTAAGAGAGAGGAGAGAGAGAAATGACAAGGCAAAACTGCAGAATGTTAACTGGGAAATCTGAGTGGACAGGATATAGAAGCTCTCCATTCTGCTTTTGCAACAATTCATCCTTTCTTACACTGTGCTTTTTAAAGGATCTTATGGCAGGACTGCCAGAACCCAGGCCTTGGAATTGCAGATATTTTAATTTTATACACTACAGTCCAATCTTCCTCTCAGTTCCTATATGTTTTTCAAATAACTGGTCTTCAGGGGCTTCCTGCAGCAGTCCCACTGGTATTCAGGAGCAGGCCCCAGCTTTGTGAGACACAAGCCTTACACAATTTGAGGAGCACTACTTAGGAAAAAGAATAAAGAATTTCAATTTTGAAATTGGACATGAAAGCGAATATTTATTTAGAAAAATCCCAAGCAACTGAAGGGCACTGAAGCTCACACTGAGTTAGCATTGGGGTGACTCCCCCCTCTGCTGGAGTAGTAAAGTTCCACCTCCTGGGAGCTGAACACCTGAGAGGCACGGGCTCAGCAAATTTGACTAGCTCTTCACTGGTCAGTGGCTGCTTTTGTTTTCTTGGGCTCCAAAATCACTGTGGACAGTAACTGCAGCCATGAAATTAAAAGATACTTGCTCCCTGGAAGGAAAGCTATGACACTAGACAGTGTATTGAAAAAGCAAAGCCATCACTTTGCCAAAAAAAGGTCCATAGAGTCAAAGCTATGGTTTTTCCAGTGGTCATGTATGGATGTGAGAGATGGACCATAAAGAAGGCTGAGCACCAAAGAATTGATGCTTTTGAATTGTGGTTCTAGAGAAGACTCTTGAGAGTCCCTTGGATTGCAAGGAGATCCAACCAGTCAATCCTAAAGGAAATCAACCCTGAATATTGATTGGAAGGACTGATACTGAAGCTGAAACTCCAATACTCTGGCCACCTGATGCGAAGAGCCAACTCATTGGAAAAGACCCTGATGCTGGGACAGATTGAGGGCAGGAAGAGAAGGGGGCAACAGAGGATGGGATGGTTGGATGGCATCATTAGCTCAATGAACATGAGCTGAGCAAACTCCAGGAGATAGTGAAGGACGAGGAAGTCTGGCGTGCTGCAGTCCATGGGGTCACAAAGAGTCAGACATGACTTAGCCACTGAACAACAATGACGACAACACTGGCCCTTAGGCAGAAATATTTTCTCTTCCCCTAGTTCTTGCACCTTTCTCACCACAAAGTAAAAACTACCCAAGCTTGGATTTGGGCTCGAGGAAGAAAGCACCAAGAAGACCACACAGCCTACCTGATGTGCCCTAAACCGAAAAAGCCTGCCTCCAGCCTTCGTAAATGGACCAGAAGGATGGCCTTGTCACAGCTGAGTAGAAATAAAGAGCAACGATCCATCCACAGCTCTACAAATGACCCAATTTCACTCCTTTTAATGGCTGAGTAATATTCCATTGTGTATATACCATACCTTCTTGATCCATATCCAAATGTCAATAGACATTTAGGTAGTTTCCATGTCCTGGGAACTGCAAATAGTGCTGCAATGAACCCCTGGTGGCTCAGATCGTAAAGAATACACCTGCAATGCAGGAGACCTGGGTTCGATCCCTGGGTCAGAAGATCCCCTGGAGAAGGACACTCCAATATTCTTGCCTGGAGAAATCCATCGACGGAGGAGCCTTGTGGGCTACAGTCCATGGAGTCACAGAGTCAGACACGACTGAGTGACCAACACAGGGTGTATACCCAGGAGTGGGACTGTTGGGTCATATGGTAGATCCATTTTTTATTTCTTAAAGAAACTAGCACAATACTGTAAAACAACTATACCCCATAAAAAAGAAAGAAAGTGTAATGAGAAGCATGTAAGAGGCTACCATGTGGTTGAGTTGATTTCCAGGAGACCATAACAGTACTGGCAAAACAGTATTGGCAGTATATGGCAAAACCATAAGGTATTGCCTGAATACCTTAAGAGCAATAAAGATCATGCATTTACCTGGCCTTTGTATCTGTGTCTTCGAGACCACATGGAGTGGAGATGGGGGCCAAGGGAAAGTTGGCTATTGCAGGATCTCTTTCACTGGCCACATAACATCTCATAAACATCCATTCCTCTTATTAGCATATGTGCTGAGATAAAGAAATGGCTGTCAGAACCCCTTCCCCTCCAACTCTCCCACTTGCATAGCAGTAATAAGCAAACAGGGGCTCATGCTTTTTCTAAGAGGTCATGTTGTTTGCACTTACCTATGCAAGAAGGAAAAGAACAGAACTGAAAAGTGGGGGTGGGGGAGGAGAACCCAGATAGTCAGACTGGAAATACTGCTCCCTCTGCTAAGCATTTCACCAAGATGAAACTTTGCTTCACTTTTACAACACAACTCATCACATAACTGAGACAGCTCATAATATGATCCATCATGCTGTGGTAGTGTCCTTGGATGCTACAAAAGAATACGTAGGGGTAGAGTGCCAATTTGTTATTTTTAGTTCTTGAAAAATTTGACTATGGGGGGAAATTTCAAGAAAATCACCCAGTCCCCAGCCTGTATCAGTCAGAAGCACCGATTACATCCGCGGGCATTCACAGGTGACCGAAGGATGTTTCCCAGCATTCTCCCACCCATCCTGCTCACATGGGCCTACATATGTGTCATGGAGCCTGCTGGGTGACGGGAGACTTTGCATCTGTTTCCCTCTGGCAGAAGTTTTCATCTGCTGATCTTCACATGGCCGGTTTATTCTCAAACTCCAGATCTCAGCTCAGGCTTCACCTCCTCAGAAATCTTTCCTGTCACTGTATCAGAAGTCATGTGCATCCCCAACAGTCATCTCTGTCGCCTCACCCAGCTGATTCACTTTATACTGACTCTTCCCCTAACTAGGTGGGAACTTTGTCCAGCTCATCACTGTATTTCCAGTGGGCAGCACAGGGCTGGGCAGGCTGTGGGTGCCCGAAACACTGCTAATTCCACAGCCATGGAAAAAGGTGAAAAAGCACAGAAAAACAGGGTCTCGTGAACTGAATGAGAACAGGCGGCTATGTCATTTCTTTCAATAAGTTTCTTTTATGAACAAGGCCAAAGTCCTGAGTACCTCAAAGGGACTTATGACTGAAGAATGAAGCCTGAAATAGTTCTCAAAATGAGAGATCACAGCTTCAAAAAAATCAACCTACTTTTTCTATCTCCAATTTGTTCTGCCAGCCTGAGATCTCCAGGAACATAAAAAAATATGAGAGGACCAAAAACACTTTGCTATGGTGGCTGAAAAAGTGGCTCAATGATGATAAGAACCCATGATGAACAATCTGTGGCAGGAAAGCTGAAAGGGACCTGCGGTATAGAATTTCTGTCCAACTTTATATGTTCAAACAACCCCCTGGCCACCAGCTATGAACTATGATGAGAGTCTTGTGGGTCACAGATTTTTTCCAATTATTTTATATTGTTAGCTATTTACCATGGCTGTGCTCTGCAGTAGCAATACTTACTAAGCAAGCCCCTACTATGCGGCAGGCACAATGCTAAACACCCCATCCCTAAGTCAGGTATAATTCCAGTCCACGCTTTATACAAGGGTTGTTGGAGCTTACACACACAATCCCTGCACCACAGTCTAAAGTGATACAATTAGAATCCTCTGTTGTGTGTGTGTGTGTGTGTGTGTGTGCGCGCGCATGCATGCACACTCAGTCACTCAGTCGTGTCCGACTCTTTGCAACCCCATGGACTGTAGCCCACCAGGCTCCTCTGTCCGTGGCATTCTCCCGGCAAGAGCACTGGAGCGGGTTGCTATTTCCTCCTCCAGGGGAACTTCCTGACCCACACATCTCCTGCCTCTTTTGCACTGGCAGGCGGATTCTTTACCACTGTTCCAATTAGGCAGTCCTAGAATCCTGGGGCTAGAAGCTAAGACATATATGGCAATAGCTATTTACTAATCTAGCATCCCCCTCAACTCTGTGAGATTCAAGCATGAGTTAGGAGACAGATTACTTCAGGCTGTGGATACACTACTCACTGGTTCCTCAAGTCGGGTCAGGGAACCAGAGGTTACATTGGAAGAAAAAAGCTAGAAATTTCTCCAGAACATGAGGCCTCTAAACTCAGATTAGGACTCCCAATCCAGAGGAAAGAAACTAAAAATCCAGCTCCAAAAGTTCTTAACCAACTGATAGGCAAAGCAGAAATTCACATTCAACTTCTACATGTGTTCAAGAACCTGTCCTCTTGCCTCCACTCCTAAAAACCCAAAAGAAAGAAAGTGTAATGAGAAGCATGTAAGAGGCTACCATGTGGTTGAGTTGATTTCCAGGAGACCATAACAGTACTGGCAAAACAGTATTGGCAGTATATGGCAAAACCATAAGGTATTGCCTGAATACCTTAAGAGCAATAAAGATCATGCATTTACCTGGCCTTTGTATCTGTGTCTTCGAGACCACATGGAGTGGAGATGGGGGCCAAGGGAAAGTTGGCTATTGCAGGATCTCTTTTCACTGGCCACATAACATCTCATAAACATCCATTCCTCTTATTAGCATTTGTGCTGAGATAAAGAAATGGCTGTCAGAACCCCTTCCCCTCCAACTCTCCCACTTGCATAGCAGTAATAAGCAAACAGGGGCTCATGCTTTTTCTAAGAGGTCATGTTGTTTGCACTTACCTATGCAAGAAGGAAAAGAACAGAACTGAAAAGTGGGGGTGGGGGAGGAGAACCCAGATAGTCAGACTGGAAATACTGCTCCCTCTGCTAAGCATTTCACCAAGATGAAACTTTGCTTCACTTTTACAACACAACTCATCACATAACTGAGACAGCTCATAATATGATCCATCATGCTGTGGTAGTGTCCTTGGATGCTACAAAAGAATACGTAGGGGTAGAGTGCCAATTTGTTATTTTTAGTTCTTGAAAAATTTGACTATGGGGGGAAATTTCAAGAAAATCACCCAGTCCCCAGCCTGTATCAGTCAGAAGCACCGATTACATCCGCGGGCATTCACAGGTGACCGAAGGATGTTTCCCAGCATTCTCCCACCCATCCTGCTCACATGGGCCTACATATGTGTCATGGAGCCTGCTGGGTGACGGGAGACTTTGCATCTGTTTCCCTCTGGCAGAAGTTTTCATCTGCTGATCTTCACATGGCCGGTTTATTCTCAAACTCCAGATCTCAGCTCAGGCTTCACCTCCTCAGAAATCTTTCCTGTCACTGTATCAGAAGTCATGTGCATCCCCAACAGTCATCTCTGTCGCCTCACCCAGCTGATTACTTTATACTGACTCTTCCCCTAACTAAGTGGGAACTTTGTCCAGCTCATCACTGTATTTCCAGTGGGCAGCACAGGGCTGGGCAGGCTGTGGGTGCCCGAAACACTGCTAATTCCACAGCCGTGGAAAAAGGTGAAAAAGTACAGAAAAACAGGGTCTCGTGAACTGAATGAGAACAGGCGGCTATGTCATTTCTTTCAATAAGTTTCTTTTATGAACAAGGCCAAAGTCCTGAGTACCTCCAAAGGGACTTATGACTGAAGAATGAAGCCTGAAATAGTTCTCAAAATGAGAGATCACAGCTTCAAAAAAATCAACCTACTTTTTCTATCTCCAATTTGTTCTGCCAGCCTGAGATCTCCAGGAACATAAAAAAATATGAGAGGACCAAAAACACTTTGCTATGGTGGCTGAAAAAGTGGCTCAATGATGATAAGAACCCATGATGAACAATCTGTGGTAGGAAAGCTGAAAGGGACCTGCGGTATAGAATTTCTGTCCAACTTTATATGTTCAAACAACCCCCTGGCCACCAGCTATGAACTATGATGAGAGTCTTGTGGGTCACAGATTTTTTCCAATTATTTTATATTGTTAGCTATTTACCATGGCTGTGCTCTGCAGTAGCAATACTTACTAAGCAAGCCCCTACTATGCGGCAGGCACAATGCTAAACACCCCATCCCTAAGTCAGGTATAATTCCAGTCCACGCTTTATACAAGGGTTGTTGGAGCTTACACACACAATCCCTGCACCACAGTCTAAAGTGATACAATTAGAATCCTCTGTTGTGTGTGTGTGTGTGTGTGTGTGTGCGCGCGCATGCATGCACACTCAGTCACTCAGTCGTGTCCGACTCTTTGCAACCCCATGGACTGTAGCCCACCAGGCTCCTCTGTCCGTGGCATTCTCCCGGCAAGAGCACTGGAGCGGGTTGCCATTTCCTCCTCCAGGGGAACTTCCTGACCCACACATCTCCTGCCTCTTTTGCACTGGCAGGCGGATTCTTTACCACTGTTCCATTAGGCAGTCCTAGAATCCTGGGGCTAGAAGCTAAGACATATATGGCAATAGCTATTTACTAATCTAGCATCCCCCTCAACTCTGTGAGATTCAAGCATGAGTTAGGAGACAGATTACTTCAGGCTGTGGATACACTACTCACTGGTTCCTCAAGTCGGGTCAGGGAACCAGAGGTTACATTGGAAGAAAAAAGCTAGAAATTTCTCCAGAACATGAGGCCTCTAAACTCAGATTAGGACTTCCCAATCCAGAGGAAAGAAACTAAAAATCCAGCTCCAAAAGTTCTTAACCAACTGATAGGCAAAGCAGAAATTCACATTCAACTTCTACATGTGTTCAAGAACCTGTCCTCTTGCCTCCACTCCTAAAAACCCATTCACTTCAGGTATTACATGGGTCTACAATATCAGAGATATTATGGGCTTCTCTGGTGGCTCAGCTGGTAAAGAATCCATCTGCAGTGCAGGAGACCCCATTTCAATTCCTGGGTCAGGAAGATCCGCTGAGAAGGGACAGGCTACCTACTCCAGTATTCTTGGGCTTCCCTGGTGGCTCAGCTGGTAAAGAACCTGCCTGCAATGTGGGAGACCTGGGTTCGATCACTGGGTTGGGAAGATCCCCTGGAGAAGGGAATGGCTGCCCACTCCAGTATTCTGCCCTGGAGAATTCCATGGACTGTGTATCCATGGGGTCGCAAAGAGTCAGACATGACTAAGTGACTTGCACTTTCACAATATCAGAGAACCTTTCAGATACAGTGCTTGTTTTAGAGGCTCCACCACACTAGTGGTGTTGTTTTGTTGTTTTTTGTTTTTTTGGTTGTTGCTGCTGTTCTTGTTGGTACCACACTCTTATGCAAAAGACCTTAAAGCCATTGTTGATTTAAAACCTAGAGCCCCTGACAGAAAATTCATTTCATTGTTGAGATGACCTGACTGTACCTAAAACTTTACGTCTATCTCCAAAAGAGACCGTATAGGTCCCAAAGACTGGAATTTGTGCTCCTTGAAACAGCCGGCCAGAGAGCAGTGTGCTGTTAATCCCGGGTGTATTAAGAAATGGATGCTGTACCATCTACAATGGTTGAGATCAATTTCAAAAGGCAGCACCATCCTCCCAGCTGAAGGGCTGAAACCCAGCTCTATGATCTCCTTACTTCCTTGGTTGCTGGCACACTGGGTAATAAACAAGCTGACACGTCTATTAGTCCCTCAAATAAAATTAGAATGCCATGGGATTTGGTGTGCTTGCAAAGGCCATGCTTCCCATGTTTCAAAGCTGCCGCCTCTGTTAGAAACAACATCATGGCACTCAGGTTAGCGCAACAGCTGCCACTTTGCAAAGTCTGCTGCCAGGGTTCTACATACATATCAATAGTATCAATAGTGCTACTATTGGAAATCTCTCGTTTGGAATTCAGGATCAATCATTCAGGACAAAGCTTACAACTGTAAGGTCTTCTGACAAACACTAGACTTTAAATGCACTTAATCATAAACAGGAAATTTCTACCTGAAATAACTGTGATTAGGATGAGGTAAAAAAGTGCTGCTTAAATAAATTTTGCACATGGGCTATATACACAGCTTAAACCCACTGGGGAATTGGCAGCTCTCCACTTTCCTCTACCCTGCAAATAACTGGGCTCAAGAGAGATCTAGAAGCTTGATAGTTAACCTTGAAAAAATTAAACAGTTGTCATTAAAAATATTATTTCCTAACATTTTACAGAAAATTTTTAATGTTTCTAAGCAAATTTATTGTTCCCTTTCTATTTTTTAATTATTTTATATAAATATTACTGGCAGTGAATAATTTTATAATTTAGTCTTTAGTTACAAAAATATTCTGATGGGTCCATGACTCAATCTGAGGAAAAATTAACATTTCACAGAATGGGAGACAATGACTGACACAACTCTAGCATCCCTTTTTGGGAGAATGGGAATATATTATTGGGAAGAATTTGTTCTTGTTGTTCAGTTGCTAAGTTGTGTCCAATTCTTTGCAGCCCTATGGGCTACAGCACACACCAGGCTTCCTGTCCTTCACCATCTCCCAGAGTTTCCTCAAATTCATGTCCATTAAATCAGTGATGCTATCTAACCATCTCATCCTCTGTCACCTCCTTCTCCTTTTGCTTTCTATCTTTCCCAACATCAGGGTCTTTTCCAATAAGTTGGCTCTTCTCATCAGGTGGTCAAAGTATTAGAACTTCAGCATCAGTCCTTTCCGTAAATATTCAGGGTTAATACCCTTTAGGATTGACTGGTTTGATCTCCTTGCAGGTCAACAGACTCTCAAGAGTCTTCTCCAACATCACAATTAAAAAGCATCAGTTCTTCAGCACTCAGCCTTCTTTACAGTCCAACTCTCACATCTGTACATGACTGCTGGAAAACCATAGGTTTGACTTGATGGACCTTTGTCAGCAAAGTGATATCTCTGCGTTTTAATATGCTGTCTAAGTTTGTCATAGCTTTTCTTCTAAGGAGCAACCATCTTTTAATATCATAGTTGCAGTCATCATCTGAAGTAACGTGGGAACTCAAGAAAATCTGTCATTGCTTCCACTTTTTCTCCTTCCATTTGCCATGAAGTGATGGGACCAGATGCCATGTCTTAGTATTTTGAATGCTGAGTTTTAAGCCAGCTTTTTCACACTCCTCTTTCACCCTTAAGAGGCTCTTTAGTTCCTCTTCATTTTCTGCGATTACAGGGTTTTAGTTCAGTTCAGTTCAGGTCGCTCAGTCATGTCCGACTCTTTGAGACCCCATAAATCGCAGCACGCCAGGCCTCCCTGTCCATCACCAACTCCCAGAGTTCACTCAGATTCATGTCCATCGAGTCAGTGATGCCATCCAGCCATCTCATCCTTGGTCGTCCCCTTCTCCTCCTGCCCCCAATCCCTCCCAGCATCAGGGTCTTTGTTAATGAGTCAACTCTTCGCATGAGGTGGCCAAAGTACTGGAGTTTCAGCTTTAGCATCATTCCTTCCAAAGAAATTCCAGGGTTGATCTCCTTTAGAATGGACTGGTTGGATCTCCTTGCAGTCCAAGGGACTCTCAAGAGTCTTCTCACTTTGTTAATGAGTCAACTCTTCGCATGAGGTGGCCAAAGTACTGGAGTTTCAGCTTTAGCATCATTCCTTCCAAAGAAATTCCAGGGTTGATCTCCTTTAGAATGGACTGGTTGGATCTCCTTGCAGTCCAAGGGACTCTTAAGAGTCTTCTCCAACACCACAGTTCAAAAGCATCAATTCTTTGGCACTCAGCCTTCACAGTTCAACTCTCACATCCATACATGACCACAGGAAAAACCATAGCCTTGACTAGACAGACCTTAGTTGGCAAAGTAATGTCTCTGCTTTTGAATATGCTGTCTAGGTTAGTCATAACTTTTCTTCCAAGGAGTAAGCGTCTTTTCATTTCATGCCTGTAGTCACCATCTGCAGTGATTTTGGAGCCCAAAAAAATAAAGTTTGACACTGTTTCCACTGTTTCCCCATCTATTTCCCATAAAGTGATGGGACCGGATGCCATGATCTTCGTTTTCTGAATGTTGAGCTTTAAGCCAACTTTTTCACTCTCCATTTTCATTTTAATCAAGAGGCTTTTTAGTTCCTCTTCACTTTCTGCCATAAGGGTGGTGTCATCTGCATATCTGAGGTTATTGATATTTCTCCCGCCAATCTTGATTCCAGCTTGTGTTTCTTCCAGTCCAGCGTTTCTCATGATGTACTCTGCATAGAAGTTAAATAAGCAGGGTGACAATATACAGCCTTGAAGTACTCCTTTTCCTATTTGGAGCCAGTCTGTTGTTCCATGTCCAGTTCTAACTGTTGCTTCCTGACCTGCATATAAGTTTCTCAAGAGGCAGGTCAGGTGGTCTGGTATTCCCATCTCTCTCAGAATTTTCCACAGTTTCTTGTGATCCACACAGTCAAAGGCTTTGGCATAGTCAATAAAGCAGAAGTAGATGTTTTTCTGGATGTTTTTCTCTTGCTTTTTTGATGATCCAGAGGATGTTTGCAATTTGATCTCTGGTTCCTCTGCCTTTTCTAAAATCAGCTTGAACATCAGGAATTTCACAGTTCATGTACTGCTGAAGCCTGGCTTGGAGAATTTTGAGCATTACTTTACTAGCATGTGAGATGAGTGCAATTGTGCCATAGTTTGAGCATTCTTTGGCATTGCCTTTCTTTGGGATTGGAATGAAAACTGACCTTTTCCAGTCCTGTGGCCACTGCTGAGTTTTCCAAATTTACTGGCATATTGAGTGCAGCACTTTTGCAGCATCATCTTTCAGGATTTGAAACAGCTCTACTGGAATTCCATCACTTCCACTAGCTTTGTTTGTAGTGATGCTTTCTAAGGCCCACTTGACTTCCCATTCCAGGATGTCTGGCTCCAGATGAGTGATCACATCATTGTGATTATACAGGTCATGAAGATCTTTTTTGTACAGTTCTTCTGTGTGTTCTTGCCACCTCTTCTTAATATCTTCTGCTTCTGTTAGGTCCATATCATTTCTGTCCTTTATTGAGCCCATCTTTGCATGAAATGTTCCTTTGGTATCTCTAATTTTCTTGAAGAGATCTCTAGTCTTTACCATTCTGTTATTTTCCTCTATTTCTTTGCATTGATCACTAAAGAAGGCTTTCTTATCTCTTCTTGCTATTCTTTGGAATTCTGCATTCAGATGATTATATCTTTCCTTTTCTCCATTGCTTTTTGCTTCTCTTCTTTTCACAGCTATTTGTAAGACCTCCCCAGACAGCCATTTTGCTTTTTTGCATTTCTTTGCCATGGGGATGGTCTTGATCCCTGTCTCCTGTACAATGTCATGAACCTCATTCCATAGTTCATCAGGCACTCCATCTATCAGATCTAGGCCCTTACATCTATTTCTCACTTCCACTGTATAATCATAAGGTATCATATGCATATCTGAGGTTATTGATATTTCTCCTAGCAGTCTTGATTCCAGCTTGGGATTCATCCAGCTTGACATTTCACATGATGTACTCTGCATATAAGTTAAATAAAACAAGGTGACAATATACAGCCTTGTTGTGCTCCTTTCCCAATTTTGAACCAGTCACTTGTTCCATGTTTGGTTCCAGCTGTTCCTTCTTGACCTGAAAAACATACAGGTTTTTCAGGAGGCAGATAAGGAGGTCTAATATTTCCATCTCTTTAAGAATTTTCCATAGTTTGCTGTGATCCACATAGTCAAGACTTTCACATAGTCAATGAAGCAGATGTAGATTTTGGAGGGACAGATTTCCTTGCTTTCTTTATGATCCACCAATTGTTGACAATTTGATCTCTGTTCCTCTGCCTTTTCTAAACCCAGATCAAATATCTGAATTTTCTCAGTTCATACTATTGAAACCTAGCTTGAAGGGTTTTGAGCATTACCTTGCTAGCAAGTGAAATGAGTGCAACTACACACTAGTTTGAACATTCTTCAGGAGTGCCCTTCTTTGGACAGGAATGAAAAATGACCTTTTCTAGTCCTGTGGTCACTGCTGAGTTTTCCAAATTTGCTGACATATTGAAAGCAGCACTTTAATAGCATCGTCTTTTAGGATTTGCAATAGCTCAGCTGGAATTCCATCACCTCCACTAGCTTTGTTCATAGTAATGCTTCCTAAGGCCCACTTGACTTCACAGTCTGGCTCCATGTGAGTGACCACACCATCATGGTTATCCAGATCATTAATACCTTTTTTTTTTAATACCTTTTTTCATACAGTTCTTCTGTGTATTCTTGCCATTTCTTTTCTGCTTCTGTTAGATCCTATTGCTTCTGTCCTTTATCATGCCCATCCTTGCATGAAATATTCCCTTGATCCCTTCAATCTTCTTGAAGAAATCACTAGTCTTCCCCATTTCATTGTTTTCCTCTATTTCTTTGCATTGTTTATTTTAAAAAAAAAAAACCTTCATAAATGGGAATTTATATTCATAGGAAGAATATTTGCATCTTACTGGGCAAAACTTCAAGAGTTCACATATGTATAGAAGGATATATGTAGACACCGAGTAGCTAAAGGAAAGTAAGCTTTTACTATGTAAGCGACAATTATTACTCCATCCTATTATTCTATATAATATGTATTACTATGTATATTACTGTTAGTATTATTTGAATTCCACACTCAGTTCTCTACACCGAGGTGGGGACTTTGCAAGCCACGTTTCTTCTTTGTCAGCTGGCTCCATGTTAGATCCTGCCAATGCAGGGCTCTGCCAATGGAGAGACTCTAAGGCAGGAGGAGCGGGAAGGGACTTGTTCATTCCTGTTCATCTGCTGGTATTCCTGTTGGTTTGCTCCATCTATGACCCTTACCCCAGGCATAAGAAGTTGGTTCCAGCAATAGTTTTCCTTGTTCAGCTTCTTCTCACAGTTTCAGAACCAGCCTCTTCACACCCTGCTCAGCAGCAACAGCCACAGTAGAACACCAGGTTCCTCAAGCCCCCTTATCTGGGGTCCTGGATATGGGGAGCTCTGCCTGCCCAGGTCCTGAACTAAAGCAGCAGTTGGGCGATGCCCCTTCCTCAGAGGTACAGTCCCTGCTCTACAATGCTCCTTCTCAAATTTCTAAAAGTGAAAGTGTTAGTGGCTCAGTCCTGTCTGCTGCTTTTGCGACCCCATGGACTGTAGCCCGTCAGACTCCTCCCTCCGTGGAATTCTCCAGGCAAGAATACTGTAGTGGGTTGCCATTTCCTTCTCCAGAGGATCTTCCTGACCCAGGGATCAAATTCAGGTCTCCTGCATTGGAGGCAGATTCTTTACTGTCTGAGCCATCAAATTTCTAGGTTCTGACAGTTCCAAACTCTTCCTTTCTCTCAGTTATTATCTCTGAGATATACCAGCGTTTTCTGCCATGGTTTTTTTTCAGTATTGCAACACATATTGCCAATTCCTTATACTATATTTTTCCTTTAAAATAGCTAGTGTGGTTCCCCATCTTCCCAAGTCCTAATTCCTGAGTGCAGTAGGTATATTCGGGGGGGGGGGGGGGAAGTGTAGGAGAAAATAGGGACTGTTTGCGGTCAAAGAACATGAAGAAACACTGAGTTAAGCAAAGTTTAAGAGGTTTCTCTGCAACAGGACTTCCCAGAGTCTGTGCATATGCTACTGTACACTACAAATTTACAACTGACATTTCCCAAACTTAGTTAAGCATGGAACCCATTTGCTGTGACATATGTGATGAGATTAATGCTCTATAGAACAAACATTCAGAAATGCTAGACTCAAAAAATAGGTCCTGGAACTCTCAGGAAAACTTTTCTATTATCAATAGCCTAACACCTGGTATCCTGCATTATCCTGCCCAATAGAAGGTACTTCATTTAAAACAGATAAAAACCTCAGAGAGCTATTATTCATTTCAAGCCAGGTCCCTACAGACACAGCAAAAAGAATAGCAGCAATTCTTTTAAAAAGAAAATACAATACTTTGGTGACTATTACAGATACTTGGATAGCTAAAAAACTGATCATAAAGTACATTTTCATAACAGTTTCAGCTTAAAGAATGACCTTTAATCTCTTTATATTGATGTGTTCTTGCTAATTTTTTATTAGTGAAAATTCTATCCAGGCCTCTGATCCAGCTGCTGCTGCTGCTGCTGCTAAGTCGCTTCAGTCGTGTCCGACTCTGTGCGACCCCAGAGACGGCAGCCCACCAGGTTCCCTCGTCCCTGGGAAGTTTACTTGGAGACACAGAAGTTACATTTGTGGATAAACAGACACAAAGTAAATGTATTTATAACATACCCAAATTACGGTTGCAAACAATAGGTACCATCAGAGTTCAGCAGAGGGAGTGCTTAGTGGACTAGAGTGATTGGAGAGGATTTTCATGATAGGAATACCACTGTGCTGGGTCTGCAAGGAAGAACTGGTTTCTGATCTTTTAATTTATTCATACGAAAGTATTATACACTTATCAGCATTCACAGATGAGAAAGAAATTATATGAACTCCAGATTTCCAGGACGGCAGTGAGCTGTGATGTCAATATGAACACCTGCCTTAGAAGAGCCTAGTGCCTTGCTTGTAACAGGTACTCAACAGACAGCAGTTGTTGATGATAATGCTGCTGGTGTTGCTAAGTTGCTTCAGTCGTGTCCAACTCTGTGCAACCCCATAGATGGCAGCCCACCAGGCTCCTCCATCCCTGGGATTCTCCAGGGAAGAACCCTGGAGTGGGTTGCCATTTCCTTCTCCAATGCATGAAAGTGAAAAGTGAAAGTGAAGTCACTCAGTCGTGTCCGACTCTTAGCGACCCTATGGACTTGCAGCCTTCCAGGCTCCTCTGTCCATGGGATTTTCCAGGCAAGAGTACTGGAGTGGGGTGCCACTGCCTTCTCCAGTGGATGTAATGACTATCATGGAATTAGAATATTTGGGATTCCATTTGGGATCTCAGATGAAATAGACTAAAGATGTGCTCATTTGAACAAAGCTTTATTAAGTTCCAAGTATAGGAAGAATAGACAGAGTTGTGATGTGGGAAGAACACTGATGTAGAACCAGTCAACTTGGCTTTTTAAACCGTGCTTACTCATGGTGTGGCCTTGGGCAAGTACCTGCCTTTCCTCAGCATCCATTTCCCCATTTAGAAGAGTAAGACAATAACTACTACAGGTAGCTACTGTAATGATCACATAAAATAAGTTTTGGTACATTACCACTTGGCACATAGTAGGTGAAACTGACTACAACAGTCCTGGGAGTCATGGCGTGCTGGCGTAAGACCTTCTGAAGGAAGTTGCTATTACCACCATTACCCCTACCATAGTTTGGCCTCAGGCCAAACTACAGGGAGGAAACACAGCCACACATATCACAGAAAACTGGATTAAAGATTTACTAAGCATGGCCTGCTCAACTGAGCAAGACTCAGTTTTCCCCACAGCCAGTCCCTCCTATGAGGAAGCTTCCACAAGCCTCTTAACCTCTTCCACCAGAGGGCAGACAGAAAGAAAACCACAATCACAGGTTAGGAATCAAACTGATCACATGGATCACAGCCTTGTCTAACTCAATGAAACTATGAGCCATGCCATGTAGGGCCACCCAAGATGGACAGGTCATCATGGAGAGTTCTGACAAAATGTGGGCCACTGGAGAAAAAAAAATGGCAAACCACTTTAGCATTTTTGCCTTGAGAACCCAGTGAACAGTATGAAAAGACAAAAAGATATGACATTGAAAATGAATTTTCCAGGTCAGTAGTGCCCAACATGTTACTGGAGAATAGTGGAGAAATAGTTCAAGAAAGAATGAAGAAGCTGAGCCAAAATAGAAACAACTTCCAGTTGTGGATGTGTCTGGTGATGTAAGTAAAGTCTGATGCTGTAAAGAAAAATCTTGCATAGGAACCTGAAATGTTAGGTCCTGAGTTAAGATAAATTGGAAGTGGTCAAACAGGAGATGGCAAAAGTGAATATCAACATTTTAGGAATCAGTGAACTAAAATGGACTGGAATGGGTGAATTTAATTCAGATGACAATTATATCTACTACTGTGGGCAAGAATCCCTTAGAAGAAATGGAGTAGCTCTCACAGCCAACAAGTCTGAAATGCCCTACTCAGATGCAGTCTCAAAAATGACAGAATGATCTCTGTTCATTTCAAAGGCAAACCATTCAATATCACAGTAATCCAAGTCTATGCCCCAACCACTAATGCTGAAGAAGTTGAAGTTGAATGGCTCTATGAAGACCTACGAGACCTTCTAGAACTAACACCCAAAAAAAGATATTCTTTTCATCATAGAGGACTGGAATGCAAAAGTAGGGAGTCACGAAATTCCTGGAGTAACAGGCAGGTTTGGCCTTGGAGTACAAAATGAAGCAGGGCAAAGGCTAACAGAGTTTTGCAAAGAGAAAGCACTGATCACAAAGATCAGTGAGAGTGATCTCACTGATCAGAAAGATCACAAAGAGTGATCACTGATCACTCTTCCAACAAAACAAGACATGACTCTATACATGGACATCACCAGATGGTCAACACCGAAGTCAGATTGATTATATTCTCTGCAGCCAAAGATGGAGAAGCTCTATACAAGTCAACAAAAATAAGACCTTGAGCTGACTGTGGCTCAGATCATGAACTCCTTACTGCAAAATTCAGACTTAAATTGAAGAAAGTAGGGAAAACCACTGGACCATTCAGGCATGACCTAAATCAAATCACAAATAGATTCAAGGGATTAGATCTGAGATAAACAGAATGGCTGAAGAACTATGGATGGAGGTTCCTGACACTGTACAGGAGGCAATGATCAAAACCAATCCCAAGAAAAAGAAATGCAAAAAGGCAAAATGGCTGTCTGAGGAGGTCTTACAAATAGCTGTGAAAAGAAAAGAAGCTAAAGGCAAAGGAGAAAAGGGAAGATAGACCCATATGAACGTGAGTTCCAAAGAATAGCAAGGAGAGATAAGAAAGCCTTCCTCAGTGAACAATACAAAGAAACAGAGGAAAACAACAGAATGGGAAAGACTAGAGATCTCTTCAAGAAAATTAGAGATACCAAGGGGACATTTCATCCAAAATGGGCACAATAAAGGACAGAAACTGTATGGACCTAACAGAAGCAGAAGATATTAAGAAGAGGTGGCAAGAATACACAGAACTATTAAAAAAAAAAAAACTTAATGACCCAGATAACCATGATGGTGTGATCACTTACTTAGAGCCAGACATCTTGGGATGTGAAGTCAAGTGGGCCTTAGGAAGCATCACTACGAACAAAGCTAGTGGAGGCAGCAGAATTCCACTGAGCTGTTTCAAATCTTAAGAGATAATGCTGTGAATGTGCTGCATTCAACATGTTAGCAAATTTGGAAAATTCACCAGTGGCCACAGGACTGGAAAAGGTAAGTTTTCATTGAAATCCCAAAGAAGGGCAGTGCCAAAGAATATTCAAACTACCACACAATTGTACTCATTACACATGCTAACAAAGTAATGCTCAAAATTCTTCCAAGCAAGGCTTCAACAATACGTGAATCGTGAACTTCCAGATGTTCGAAATGGATTTAGAAAAGGCAGAGGAACCAGAGATCAAATTGCCAACATCCACTGGATCATAGAAAAAGCAAGAGTATTCCAGAAAAACATCTACTTCTGGTTCATGACTACACTAAAGCCTTTGACTGTGTGGATCACAATAGACTGTGGAAAATTCCTAAAGAGATGGGAATACCAGACCACCTGACCTGCCTCCTGAGAAATCTGTATGCAAGTCAAGAAGCAACAGTTAGAACTGGACAGGGAACAATAGACTGGTTCCAAACTGGGAAAGGAGTACATCAAGGCTATGTATTGTCACTTTGCTTATTTAACTTACATGCAGAGTACATCACACAAAATGCCAGACTGAATGAAGCACAAGCTGGGATCAAGATTGCTGGTAGAAATATCAATAACCTCAATTATCAGATGATAGCAGCCTTTATGGCAGAAAGCAAAGAGGAACTAAAGAGCCTCTTGATGAAAGTGAAAAAGGAGAGTGAAAAAGCTGGCTTAAAATTCAACATTCAAAAAACTAAGATCATGGCATCTGGCCCCATCACTTGATGACAAATAGATGGGGAAACAATGGAAACAGTGACAGACTTTATTTTCTTGGGCTCCAAAATCACTGCAGATGGTGACTGCAGCCACCATGAAATTAAAAACCTTGGTCCTTGGAAGAAAAGCCTAGATAGTATATGACAAACCTAGACAGTGTATTAAAAACCAGAGACTTCACTTTGCCGACAAAGGTCCATATAGCCAAAGCAATGGTTTTTGCAGCAGTCATTATGGATGAGAGAGTTGGAACATAAAGGAGGTTGAACACAGAATTGATGCTTTTGAGCTGTGGTGTTGGAGAAGATTCTTGAGAATCCCTTGGACTGCAAGATGAAACCAGTTCATTCTAAAGGAAATCAACCCTGAATATTCATTGGAAGGATTGATGCTGAAGCTGAAGCTCCAACTTTGGCCACTTGATGTGAAGAGCTGACTCATTAGAAAAGACTCTGATGCTGGGAAACATCGAAGACAGGAGGAGAAGGGGACAACAGAGGATGAGATGGTTGGAAGGCATCACCAACTCAATGGACATGAGTTTGAGCAAGCTCTGGGAGATGTTGAAGGACAGGGAAGCCTAGCATGCTGCAGCCCATGGGGTCTCAAAGAGTCAGACACAACTGAGTGACTGAACAGCAACAATTGCTTAATGAAACTGAGCTCCCCCGAGCTCCCCGGCCGAGTTTATGATTCATCTCTATCTAAAACTTTCTATCCCTTTCTCATCCCACTGCTGTTCCCCTAAGGATTGAAGAGTTATCAAAGAAAAGGGGGGACTGAAATCAAGCAGGACCTTGTGGAGACTTTCTGTGTACAAAAACCTCTCCATGTCCCCCATTTCTTGTTTGTAAGGGGCAAAAAAGGCTTTAGTCTCCTAGGCTTCCCTAAGTTCCAAAGAAAAGACTCAAGCACAAAATGATCAGGACAATAGAGTCTCAGGACTCTTAGTTCTTCCTGAATGGATATAGACAATAATAAAATGCATGTCTTTGAGCTATTCTGTAGAAACTAAGACCCCTGCCCCAACCCAACTGGAGGATGTTAACTACAAACAGACCCAGCACAAGCATGCAGACTTCAGGCTGGGTGGAACCAGAAGGTTTAAATTCTGATAACATCACTCAGTTACCTCATCACCAGCCAATCCAAGAAGATCCATGAGCTGATCACGCACCTTTTAATTCCTTCCTCTAACACAGTCTTTAGAAACCCTTACCTAAAATCCATCATGGAGTTCAGGTCTTTTGAGCTTGAGCTGCCCATTCTCCTTGCTTGGCACCCTGCAAATAAATCCTTACTTTGCTGCAAACACCATCAGAGTGTGGCTTTCTATGCACAGGCCCACAGGCCTTTGCTAGGTAATATTAACAACTAGCAGCAGTAATTCTGCTGCTACTATTTTTAGAGAAAGTTTGTACCCAGGTGAGCAGAGTTGATAATCACCCTCCCAGGGTAAAGGTACTCACCTACCTGTTCCAGTGCCTAAAATCCAAAACAGATTTCTATGAATTTAAGGGTTACTTCCTATTACAATGCCCCACACATGAATCTAGTGTCAATATTTACCACTTAATGTGAATTTGTTTATCAGCTCTACTTGGTAACAGTTGCACTGACTCACTCTTGTAGCAATCAGAAACTGAGGTATTACTACGTCCCACACACTCTACATACAGGACCGTATGATTACAAAGATGAGTAAATGCTCACTAGCTTTGCCCTTTGCGGGCTCAAAGTCTTGCTATGTGCTTGCTTGAGAGAAAGCAGAGAGACTGCAGAGGGGAATGAAGGGTCAAGCAGGGCAGCTAAAACTCGAAGAATAAAGATTATGGATGAGAGATTTACCTACTCAAACTTGTTGCCTAGAACTGCAACTGCTGATGGACACAGCAGGTGAGGAACAATGTACAGTACAGAAAAGATTTTGATAATTATGAGGTATTTGTTCAGCAAATCAATGTAGGTGTTGTTATTCAGAATAGTGGGTAGAGCTGCATTCCTTCAGAAGCTGTGCAGCCTCTGCCTGGTGCTCATGCGACAGTGAAGGGAGGACTCTGGAGACAGAGGGGACAGAGGTCTCAGCCTCCCGACAGCTACCATCTGCACAGCACATCAAAACTGAACAATAGAAAGAGCTTTCTAAATGAACTAATATTTTTCAAGAATGAAAGGTAAACAGTATACCTTTTATAAGAATGAACTGCTTTAGAGTAGTATCATTTGCATGCAAACAATAATTAGGATAACTGAGTAGGCTTGGATTGACATGTATTTGGCCCCAGTTTACTATCCATTAGCTTTCCACTTATTATTATTTTGCTGTACCATGAGGTATGCAATATCTTAGTTCCTGACAAGGGATGGAACCCATGACCCTACAGTGGAAGCACTGAGTCTTAACAACTGGATCATCAGGGAAGTCCCAATTATTTATTTCTTTATATTTGAAAAACAGCACAAGTGGATGTCTTTCAAACCAACTTGTAATTCAAATTTTTGCTAGTTCATACTAACTCCCAGCTTATACAAATTGGTAAGGCTTATCTGCAGTTTCTCAAGCCTTTGGGGGCTGATTTAAGGACATCCACATCTTTTTCTCCTGAATTATCTGGATTTATCCATAAGCCCACCATATAACAGCAGTTCCAATGTAATGCTTCAGTTTGGTTACACTAACATGTTGAGAAATCTAGGACCACTTCTGCCCAAAGCCATTTCCTCCTTTCACGTAGACGATAATGAAGTTAGGGCCTCTAATTAGAATCACTTGACATATTTTATAATTTATGAGAGTGTTGTATGTGTGCAATGACCAAGTTACATGGTCTTTGTCTGCATTTGCCATTTATTGATTCAGAGTTTGGGTATTTAGCTTCTAAAAATAAATTTAATATGGCCAGATTAGTTGGCCCTTTTTATGAAGCCACTCTGACTCACTACCCAGTAGTTACAGTCCCTCCTAATCCCTTAAATATCCCCTCAATATTAACGTTGATTTGAAGCTACGTGTACGCTTCATCAGAATAATAACAGCAACAATTCCTTGTATTTGTACAATGCTTAATATTTTTCAAAGCACTGTTGTTAAATGTCATGCCCTCCCAAACCGGGTTCAGTGATAGGAAACTGAGAAGAATCTCATTTTCCTCATTAAAATAAAATAAAAAATGTTAAGACTAGAGGAAATGAAACTGCCAGTCCCTCAGTTCCACGTTCATTAGCAGAGTCCTGCTAAAAATTGCTGAGATTCACGAGGCGCCAAGCCGTCTTGGACAGTCAAATCTGTCTTACTCTCTCTCCTCGGTTTCTCCAGAGAGGCCATGCTCTTCTCTTTGGCTCTCTGTTGATACATGAAGCGATCTGTCTGGGGCGGGTGATGAGAAGCAACCAGCTGGCTGCTCCCCTCAAGCATCCCTCTGCCAGCTATGATCAGTGTCACTAGGCACAACCCTCTCGACTGCCCCCTGAATCCAAAATCCTCCTTTGGGTTTTTCCTGTGCTCACTGCAATCAGTCCAGAGACGTTAGCCCTCTAAGTTGGCACAGACACAGTCATGATTCTTCACCTGCTAAGTGGCTCTGGGACTTTCCACAGTCCTTAAGATCTAACAAACTACATTCTGTGCAATCACAGCTTTGTGGAGGTCCCTGCCACCAGTGAAAGAAGTCAGAGTAGGCTTGACTGGCAGGAGCAGAGCCCACAGGGATGCCAGCAAGCCTAGCAGAAGAAGCAGGAAGCAGGTCAGTGCCTGAAAGCCTCCAACAGTATCTTTCCAGTTTTCACATTTGTTCCACTCTGGGTGTGACATGGTGTGTTTGTGTGTGTGTGTGCGCGCATGCGCACGCACGTGTGTGTGTGTGTGTGTGACCTCAGACAGGCTCCAGAAACTGAATGCAACGTGCTTCTCAGGGCTTTTGTTTTTTACTACGTGAGCCTAATGTAAATTCTTTAATCTATGACACATCTTCAAGTATCTAAGCACTGTTTTGTTGCTGTTGTTTATCCCTAAGTCATTGCCAACTCTTTTGCAACCCTATGGGCTATACTCCACCAGACTCCTCTGTCCATGGGATTTTCAAGGCAAGAATACTGGAGTGGGCTGCCATTTCCTTCTCCAGGGGATCTTCCCAACCCAGGGATCAAACCTGGGTCTCCTGCTTGGCAGCCATGCTTTACCACTGAGCCACCTGGGAAGGCTGAGCACTGTTTCGGGACAGCGCTATTCCATGAGATGCCTCTGTAGAAGATCTTCAACCCTCTGGTGTTCTGCTCTCTTCCCTCAACAGCACCACTGGTGCATCTAGAAAGCTCCTGGGTACCTCAACAATTATAATTGTCCATTCTTTTCTCTAAAAAAAACTTTTTACTGCATACTGGAATATAGCCGATTAACAATGTAATCACAGTCTCAGGTGGACAGCAAAGGGACTCAGTCGTACAGGTACATGTATCCATTCTCCCCCAAACTCTCCTCCTATCCAGACTGCCACATAACATTGAGCAGAGTTCCCTGTGCTCTACAGAAGATCCTTGTTGGTTATCCATTTTAAATATAACAGTGTGTACATGTCGACCCCAAACTCCCTAACTATCCTTCCAGATTTCTGGCAGGAGATGTGTTAGTCATCAGTGCCTGCAACAAAATACTTATAGCTGTCTGCCTCTCGGTGCCTGTGGGGTAGGCTTCATTGCTCTTCTCTGAAGTCAGGCTTCGCGTGGAACTTACTCTATTCAATAAAGTGAGAGCAGTCCTGACACCTTCAGAAGACGTTCTCGGAGCCAGAAGGTGACTTGTCACGTTCCTGCCCCGGGATTGCAGTTGCAGTGAGGACACATTTTGAGACAAAACCTCCATCAGCCTGAGCCTCGGTGACCATCAAGAGCAGAGGCTCTCTGCCAACTGATCCAGCACGGCTGGCGCGAATAGGAAATAAAGATATATTGCGTTGTTTCTTACCACGGCCTAGCTGACCTAATCTGACTAGTACACGAGCCGAGGGATCTGAAAATCAGCCCCTGGAAGCCCAGACGAAGGGTTCAGCAATGCAGGAAGCCAGCTGACCTCTATCAGAGAGAGCCAGTCTGACCCTCACAGCCCACTATGGCGAGACAAAGCCGTGGACAGTCCCTGCTGCCATGACTGCCACGCACTGAAACGATGCGTAGAGTGTCATGGCTTGTTGTCAAGATAATTGCACTTCCTGTGAGTCTCTCATTTTGGAGAGGGCACATATTACACATTTTCTTCACTACATTTTCAGAAACAAAGGAAGAGAAAAAAAAGATCCTGCCAAACAGCATTTATATTTAGCACTCACCATATGCACATGTGCGCTACGGAGCACAGACATGTGGCGGTCCCGCCAGATTGAAATCAGCAGGAGAGCGAGCCGGAGATATTACACTCAAGTGCGAGACTCTCCGCAGTATAAATGTAGGCATTTCTGAGCGCAGAATGGCTCTTTGTGTCTTGACTTCACAAGATTCTTCAGTAGCCACTTCAGAATATTCTAGGGGAGCATAATCTTTAGATGCCAAGGCCACGAGCAAAAGGAGGGCTTAGTGGGCAAATGGCCTTTGAAGTGGAGTGCAGTTACTTAGGTCCCCCGCAGGTCCTTGCTAATCCACTTCACTGTATCCTCCACTGTGGAGTCTGGTCCCAAATGGGAAGTTTCCTCCTCAGAGTCACTGAGGGAGAAAATATCTGGGAGGGAAAATGGTGTCTGTCAGCATCAAAACACATTTAAAACAACTGAGCACTTCATGATTGTGAAGGAAGCAAGAGAAGGAAGTGTTCAGGCCCTGAAGAGGGAACTGAATCTAGGAAGCCGCCAATAAGGCAGAAAAGCAAACATGAGCAGGGAAGCAGGACAGGCTAATAACCACCCTGTCGGGCTCAGACCCCCAGCTGAGTGTTCAAAGAAAAGGCCACCGCCCCTCCCGCGATCCACGAGGAAGGGTTTGCCCTAAACACACACTAGGCTGTCAAGGCCCTTTATTCACACAACCAGGTCGGGCGGCAGGGGTCAGTGCTTTATGGGGTGACCCATTTGGAAGGAAAGCCAGGCATGGTTCATTCAGCAATGCCATTCTTCCCCTTGGTCGGCGTCAACTCAGTGCTCCAGCAACTGGGTGGGGAAGTCTACCTATTTAGCCCTGTCTAGGGGTCGCGAAGAGTGGGACACGACTGAGCGACTTCACTTTCACTTTTCACTTTCATGCATTGGAGAAGGAAATGGCAACCCATTCCAATATTCTTGCCTAGAGAATCCCAGGGATGGAGGAGCCTGGTGGGCTGCCGTCTATGGGGTCGCACAGAGTCGGACACGACTGAAGCGACTTAGCAGCAACAGCAGCAGTAGACATAAAGTTGGAGCCGTGGATAATCAGTCAAATCTGCCTTCACTAATCATGGTTGTTTCAGTTATTGCTACAAATGACTTGCATGTCCTCCAAGCTGCATATAGCCTAAACAATATGTTTGCCAGAGTTGTTTTCCAGGAACTTGGAGTCAGTTGTGTCTAGTTCAAGCTGAGCTGGTTAAGACTGCTGCTGCTGCTAAGTCGCTTCAGTCGTGTGCGACCCCATAGACGGCAGCCCACCAGGCTCCCCCGTCCATGGGATTCTCCAGGCAAGAACACTGGAGTGGGTTGCCATTTCCTTCTCCAATGCTTGAAAGTGAAAGTGAAGTCACTCAGTCGTGTCTGACTCCAAGCGACCCCATGGACTGCAACCTACCAGGCTCCTCCGTCCGTGGGATTTTCCAGGTAAGAGTACTGGAGTGGGGTGCCATTGCCTTCTCAAAAATCCTTCAACTGGGCGTGCACAAGTGTCTGCTAGGTCAGGGGTCCCCAACCTCCAGGATCTAATGCCTGATGCTGTGCAAGGGAGCTGATTAATAACAACAGAAATAAAGTGAACAATAAACATAACACACTTGAATCAACCCAAAACCATCCCCACCCCCACCTGGTCTATGGAAAAATCATCTTCCACGAAACCAGTCCCTGGGTCGAAAAGACTGGGGACTGCTATGCTAGGTGAACTTTTGACCTCAGAGGGTCAAAAACTCCACCCTTAGTGCTAAACACTTCAAGTTTGAATTTGCAAAGGCTTATAAGCTTAGTTGGGTTTCCCAGGTGGCTCAGCAGGTAAAGAATCTGCCTGGAATGCAGGAGATGCAGGAGACCTGGGTTTGATCCCTGGGTCAGGAAGATCCCCTGAAGGAGGGCATGGCAACCCACTCCAGCAATCTTGCCTGAAGAGTTCCATGGACAGAGGAGACTGATGGGCTATGGTCCATGGGGTCTCAAAGAGTCAGACACGACTAAAGTGACTGAGCACATAAGCTTAGTTACACTTGTAACTGCAGAGTAATTGCCTGATTACCACATCTTTTCCCAATCAGCTAGTCCCACCCTCCCCACACATCAAACCACCCTGCTGCTTTGCTTTCCCACGTGTAGTTACAGTCACTCAGACATCATGTTCGACTTTTTGCGACCCCATGGGCTGTAGACTGCCAGGCTCCTCTGTCCATGGGATTTCCCAGGCAAGAATATTAGAGTGGGTTGCCATTTCCTTCTCCAGGAGATCTTCCCAACCCAGGGATTGAATCCTGGTCTCCTGCATTGCGAGCAGACTTTTTACCATCTAAGCCACCAGGGAAGACTACTAGTACCCCAAGTTCCTCCTTATTCCACAAATACCTCCAGCCTATTGCTTTTGGGGAAATGGATCTGAAACTTTTTTTTCATCTCTTCACTTAGCTGACTTATGAGTAACCCTCTCTTTGCTGCAGACCTGAGTGTCTTCTGAGTAAACCCTCTCTTTGCTGTGAATCTCAGCATTTTGTGAGTAAACCCTCTCTTTGCTGTGAATCTCAGCATCTTCAGCATTTTGACTTGCTGGGCATGAGCAGGATGAAACTGGTTTGGTAACAAAGCCACTCGCCCCTCTGACTTCTATCAGTAATAGTGGCAATATCTTGGTTCTTGATCTACCTCTCCAACTTCTTTATTTCTCAAGAGATGGGAAGGGACCAGAGCACAACCTTTAAAAGAGCACCCATTGTGGATACAACAGAAACTGGTTAGGACCAATTACACCTAAGATGGCAGAAAATCTGACTCCCACTAGAACTTGAGCCTCATTATATGTTCAGTGTAATACATTAGCTAAATGACACACCCACAAGCACCATGACAGTTCTAAGAATAACCATGAAGGCCAATAAGTGGGCAGTGGTCCAATTCCTGGAAATCCCTGCCCCATCCCCCAAAGAGCTGTACTAATCCTTCTACTTCCTAGCCTATGGAATTAGCCAGCCCATAAAAAAACCCATATTTCAGGGTGCTCTCACTTTCTAAAACCACCCCATGTCCTGGGGTCTGCTCTGACCTTTCGAGACAGACCACATTCTGTCTATGGAATGTGTATCTCTCTAAATAAATCTGCTTCCCAACTTAGTTCTTGGAGAAGAGCCCTCTTGCCTGCCCACCTATGTGCTTCACAAGCATCCTGTATCAATAAATCTACTTCTTACCTATCACTTTCCCTCTTGCTGAATTCCTTCTGTGCTGACATAAAGAATCTGAGTTTCATTAAGTTCTGAGACCCGGTGTGCAATTTCAGCTAGGAGATCGGGGATTCAAGTTCCCTCCTAACCCACAGATTGTGGATTCAAGTCCCAACCTGATGTACAAACTGGTTCAAGTCCCAGTCTAAGGTATGCAGTTGTACTTATCATAATCTTTGGCAAGTAACAGACATTAAATTAAGTAAATTTATCCACCACTATTAATACATATCCACTTGGAGTGAACAAAGGTGGATTCTTTCTTTCCAGCACCTGGTTTTGCTAATGGTGTATGTTTTGTGGCCAGAAGTCAATTAGGCAGAGGTTACATTTTATAGAAAACATAATGTGCTCTGTAGCACAATTATCTACTTTTAATCTCTGAATGATATAAATTTTACAATGTTATAGGCATACCAAATCACATCTCCTGATTCACAGAGTTGCTAAGGAGACTCCATTGAAAAAAGACTTGACCTGCTTACCATTGCAGATCAGACACATGTAAATGTGCTTGGGCTCTTCCAGTGAAGACCAGGAGAAAGGAACCCTCCTGAGAGAATTTACCATGGGGGAAGGTGTAACACCTTCTGATTACCAACCGTTTGAATTTACAACGTTGAATTTACAACGGGGGAAGGAGTAACTCCTGATCGCCAACCATGAGTGGCACTTCCGAGAAAGTACAATGGCAGATACAAGAGCTCACCTAGACATAGCCCCTAGAGGCTTGAATGCACACTTTATAAAGTTCAAAGAACTATCATAGTAATCCCTATAACTCGGAGAAATTAAGAAGTCTTGATGTGAGATTTCCTACAGCTGATCATAGCACATTTTAGGGAGCATTTTTCTTCCCAATTTGCAAACAATCAGAACCACCAGCCTGGAGATATAGCAAATGAAATCCATTTCCACAGGCAAGGAGATTCACCTCCAGTGGCATCCAGCTGGCAGCACCAGCAACATCCAAGTGATGGGGTAGAGGTGTATCTAGCCCAGGGGAAGACTGCAGAACTGTAGCACCTAAGGTTATGGTGTGCAGCTCTCCTAGCCTGTGTCATGAGACAGCCAGAGCTCCTCACTGGGAATAGATCCCTGGAAGTTCCAGAAGTACTGGAGAGGACAGGACGTCCTATACTTCCTCCTGTATTCCTGGGAACCATTCCAATGGTACAACCATCCATTGGTACAACAATTCCAATGGTACAACCTTCAATAGACAGTTCTGTGGACTATATCTATGGATTATCAATTTTAATGAGTAAAAACAAACCCTCAATCAACTTAATTCAAACTACTTCAGAATGCATATGTAAGTTGTTTATTTCTATGCATGAAATTTCTGGGTCATTGGGTATACATACATGCAGTGTTGCTGAATGCTGCTCAATAGGTTTCCAAGTGTGTGCACCAGTTTACACGTCAATTAGCAGCATATAAAAGTTCCAGTTGCTTCATATCTCAGTAATACTTTGTCAGTGGTTCTTTTGTCTGCTATTAGTTTGTTTTCCTTTATTTTAGTACTTCTGATGAATGTGCAATGGTTTTATGCTTTTTTTCATTATGTTAAACACCTTTTTAATTTGTGATATTAAGGACCTCTTCATATCTCATTCAGTTCAGTCAGTTCAGTCATTCAGGTGTGTCCAACTCTTTGCAACCCCATGGACTGCAGCACACCAGGCTTCCCTGTCCATCACCAAATTCCAGAGCTTGCTCAAACTCATGTCCATTGAGTAGATGATGTCATCCAATCATCTTATCCTCTGTCGTCCCCTTCTCCTCGTGCCTTCAATCTTTCTCAGCATCAAGGTCTTTTCTACTGAGTCAGTTCTTTGCATCAGGTGGCCAAAGTATTGGAGCTTCAGCATCAGTCCTTCCAATGAATATTCAGGGTTGATTTCCTTTAGGATTGACTGGTTGGATCTCCTTGCAGTCCAAGGGACTCTCAAGAGTCTTCTCCAACACCACAGTTCAAAAGCATCATTCTTCGGCATTCAGCCTTTGTGGTCCAACTCTCACATCCACACGTGACTACTGCAAAAACCATAGCTTTGACTAGATGGACCTTTGTGGGCAAAGTGATGTCTCTGCAAACACTGTCTAGGTTTGTCAGCTTTTCTTCCAAGGAGCAAGCATCTTTTAATTTCATGGCTGCAATCACCATCTGCAGTGATTTTGGAGCCCAAGAAAATAAAGTCTGACACTGTTTCCATTGTTTCCCCATCTATTTGTCATGGAGTGATGGGACTAGATGCCATGATCTTAGTTTTTTGAATGTTGAGTTTTAAGCCAGCTTTTCACTCTTCTCTTTTACTTTCATCAAGAGGCTCTTTAGTTCCCCTCGCTTTCTGCCATAAGGGTGGTGTCATCTGCATATCTGAGGTTATTGATATTTCTCCCAGAAGTCTTGATCCCAGCTTGTGCTACATCCAGCTCAGCACTTCCCATGATATTCTCTGCATTTAAGTTAAATAAGCAAGGTGACAATATACAGTCTTAACATACTCCTTTCCCATTTGGAGCCAGTCCATTGTTCCATGTTTGGTTCTAACTGTTGCTTCTTGACCTACATACAGGTTTCTCAAGAGACAGGTAAGGTGGTCTGGTATTCCCATTTCTCTTTGAGAATTTTCCACAGTTTGTTGTGATCTGCACAGTTAAAGGCTTTAGTGTAGTCAGTGAAGCAGAAGTAGATGTTTTTCTGGAATTCCCTTGCTTTCTCTATGATCCAACAGATGTTGACAATTTGACCTTTGGTTCCTCTGCCTTCTCTAAATCCAGCTTGCACATCTGGAATTTTATGGTTCATGTACTGTTGAAGCTTTGCTTGGAGAATTTTGAGCATTACTTTGCTAGCATGCAAGTTGAGTGCAATTGTGCAGTAGTTTGAACATTCTTTGGCATTGCCTTTCTTTGGGATTGGAAGGAAAACTGACCTTTTCCAGTCCTGTGGCTACTGCTGAGTTTTCCAAATTTGTTGGCATACTGAAATAGTTGAGTTGGAATTCTATCACCTCCACTAGCTTTGTTCGTAGTGATGCTTCCTAAGGCCCACTTGACTTTGCACTCCAGGATGTCTAGCTCTAGGTGAGTGATCACACCATCATGGTTATCTGGGTCATTAAGATCTTCTTTGTAGCCGTTAAAGTATCTCTTCTATGAAGTGCCTATTCAAGTCTTTTCTCATTTTCCTATTGGATTGCCTGTTTTTTCTTCATTTGTTATAGGAGCTCTTTTTATATTCTAGAAGCAAACCCTTTGTTGTATACATGTATTGTAATTATCTTATATTCTTTGGCTTGCTTTTTCATGTTTTCAGTATGCCTTTTGATGAACATAAGTTCCTAATTTTAATGAAGTCCAATTTACCTATTTTCCCCTTGATTAATGCATTGTATCCTAAGAAATCTGTGCCTACCCTTAAGATTATGTTCTCCTATGTTTTCTTATAAAAGCTTGATTGTTAGAGCTTTAGTTTTAAAATCTGTGAACCCTTCAAATTTCTGCACACTATATAAGGAAAAGGTCGATTTTCATTGTTCCTCTTATGAGCATCCAGTTTCTCAAAACACTTATCACTAAGACATTCTTTTCATTCCCTGAATTCCAATGGCATCTTTGTTTTAAATCAAGTGATCGTATGTATGTGGTCTCTTTCTAAGTTCATATCTCTTTTATCAGTCTCTGTTCTCATCCTCATGCCATTACTACATTTAATTACTGCTTTATAACATGTCTATGTTCTCCAACTGTGTGTTTTGTCAAGTGTGTCTTTGCTATTCCTGACTCTTTGGATTTTCATATAAACTTTAGAGTCAGTTTGTCAAGTTCTTCAAACCAAACATCACACGATTTTGATAAGGCTTGTACTGCAACTGTAGGTCAATATATAGAAAACTGATATCTTAATAATACTGAGTATTCAAATCCACAAAGATGGTATATGTCTGAATTTATAAAGATCTTATTTGATTTCAGTATATTTAGTAATTTTTTCTGTATAGGAATCTTACATCCTTAATTTGACCCATTTCTAGCATTTAATAATTTTATTATAGTAGTAAGTAGTAGTGTTAGTCACTCAGTTGTGTCCAACTCTTTGCAACCCCATGGACTGTAGCCTGCCAGGCTCCTCTCTTCATGAAATTCTCCAGGCAAGAATACTGGAGTGGGTAGCCATTTCCTTCTCCAGGGGGGAATCCTCCCACCCCATGAATCAAACCCAGGTCTCCCACATTGCAGGCAGAGTCTTTACCATCTGAGCCACCAGGGAAGCCCATAATTTTTAATTAAAATTAATTGTTGCCAGCATAGCTATTTTTATTATATATACGTAACTTTTACATATTGACCTTAGCAAATATACTTATTTTAATTGTAAGTTAATATATACTTTTATTATACAAATCACATAGTCTGAAATAATGATAATTTTATTTTTTCCTCTCATCAGTTTACCTTGAAACCTTTTTCCAGGCACTTGTATTGACTAGAACCTCTAGCAAAATATCTAAAATAAGTGATACTATACATCCTCTTCTCATTCCTGATCTCAGAGAGCTTTTGCTATTTCATTGTTACATTTATTATAGATTTTTAAATTTTTTATCATTAGATTAAAAAATTCCTAGGAGAACCAAAACATACACAGGCATTCCTAGCAGCAGTATTTGTAAGTGCCAAAAACTATAAACAAGGTAAACATTCTATCGACAGTAGAATGGATAGGTAAGTTGGTATAGCTATGCAATAGAATACTATACAGCAATATAAAAGGATAACTTACTGTATACTGAACAACACAGTGATTCTCACATAGGGTTCAATGAGGGGAAATATGGATTTATAATTCCTCATATTTGGGAAGTTTTTCCTGCATTGCAGCCCTCTGAAGTTTTTTGTCAATATGTTGATTAGAAGAACATCAGACATCAATATAACCATTCTTGTTAGAAAATACTTGTTGCCTTATTACTTAATCTCTTAATCTCATGGGCTTCTCAGGTGGCATTAGTGGTAAAGAGCCCTCTTGTCTGGGAGATACAGGAGACAGTGGTTCAATCCTGAGTCAGGAAGATCCCCTGGAGAAGGAAATGGCTACTCACTCCAGTGTTCTTGCCTGGAGAATCCCATGGACAGAAGAGCCTGGCAGGCTACAGTGTATAGGGCTGCAGAGAGTTGGACACAAGTGAAGCAACAGCATGCATGCACTTAATTTCAGTCATGTTCCATCACCACTGTATGTATTATCAGCCACATTAATAGTTCCTGAAGTCATCCCCCGCCCAACACTCAATGAATCATTGTTACATAATCACTTGCAGGCAGAACCTGTGTCCTCTAATCAGTAGAATATGGCAAAGGTGACGGGATAGCCACTCTGTTGAGTAGATTATATTATAAAAGACTCCGTCTCCTTCTGAGAGATTCTTCTGCAGGCCTTGAAGAAGTCAACGGCCATGTGGTGAGAGGACCACATGGTAAGAAGCTGCAGCTGGCTCCTGGGAGCACAGAGTGGCCCAAAATGGCAATCAGCAAGAAAACCAAACCTCAGCTCTACAGTCACAAGGAACCAGACACTCCAGCAGTCACATGATGCCAACAGCCATTTCAGACCCTGAGTTCCAGGCAAGAATTCAACCCTAGCCAGTACCATGGCTACAACACTGTGATGCTCTGAGCAAAGAAACCAGAACTGGAGCTGGACTCCTGACGCACAAGAACTGTAAGATGATAAGTGTCGTTGTTTCAAAGCACTACATTTGTGGTTACTGCACACAGCAATAGGTAACTAATAGAGTTCAACTGACTGTCACTATGCCTACCTTTTCACCTGAGAGGGAAGGGTAGCTACAAGCACTGGATCAGAGTAACCAACTGCTGAGCCTGCTTTGACGTGGACTTAGAGACGCTCTGAATCCAGTGCACAGCTGTCATCAGGCGATTCTCCCATATGTCTGCAGATTCCTTTGCCTTCTTTTACCCTTTTCTCTTGGTTTACTGTCTCCTTTTAGTGGCACACTTTCATTGATGGTTTTCTTACTGTGGGTAGGAAATACATTTCTAAGATATATTTGTTCTATACTTCTATGTAATTGGTAGTTGGACTGAATATAGAATTCTAGATTGGAAAAATTATGAAGACACTGCTCCAACAGGTTTGTTTTTGAGATTCTGGAAGACATTCTGACTCCTGTTACTTTGTATATCTCTTCTCTGGGGCTATTTAAGGTTCTCTTTGTCCCCAGTTTTCTGAATTTCCTAGTAATATGTCTTGGTGAAGATCTATGCTCAATTATTATGCTGGGGTCTCAGTACCCTGTTCAAGCTGCAAACTCCTTCAGTCCAGAAAACGGTCTTGAGTCATAGCTTCCTTCATTTTCTCTTTTCTCTATTTTAAGAATTCCCATTATCTAGATTTTGGACAAGTCTCCTGAGTGTGTGTTACTTTAAATTTTAAAGAACCTTCCTACCACATCCTATAATAAGCAGCACAAACCAAAAAGCCTAAATAAGGATTTCAACTCTGATTCCTGTTATCCTCTATAGGTAATCAGAAAAGATGCCACCTTCTGATTTTTATTGCATTTTTACTCCCAGCTGTCTTGTTTCTTCTGATGATTCCCTATTTGTAGTGGCTTCTGAGCCCCTCTGACTTCCTCACGAACCACTAGATTGCAAGTAAAGTATAACTACAATTACTTTTTGTGTGCCCCTATTTTATTTCCCACAATGTGTTTTCTATCTAAGTGGTTGTGCCACTTTCTTTTTATCAGGTTTTGTAGACAACTCGAGGACAGATTGTTAAATTAGGCAGGACTCTGATTTGGAAGAGGTAGAAACCCAGCTTTATTTAGGCTGAGTCAAAAGGCGGAGGAGGGAGGACAGTGGAAGATTTGCTGGGCAGATGCCATCAGGTCATAGGAAACACAGATTGTGCCGGACTTCAGAAACAACTGGACTTGAGGGAGTGTGGAACACCATCTAAATGAGGTCTCTACCTCTTGTGACTGCCTTTCTCTGGTGCCTTTTTCTTTCCTCTTAAGGTTTTATCCATATAACAAAAAATATGGTCACTAACAGCTCCAGAATTTTACATCTTATAGCTCTAGTCACTGGTGAGAGACAGACTCAGCTCCAAGTCCCAGATCCCCAAATCCTGGGTAATGACTGAGACTAATCAAGTTCTACTTAGGTGTCCATTCTTAGATCAATCAGCTATAGACAGGGACCAGGGTCACAGCACAGTCTTGCTGTGTGGAAGGTAGGGGAGGAGGACAACTCCCAGATTATGGGTGCTGATGCTTGGCAAGCTATGTTATTAGACAATCCTGATAGTAAACCTTCTTTTCCAAATGTAGGATATGGGTGCTGGATGCTTATCAAATAAGCATCATGCTTCTGAGACACGGGCCAGACGCTTCATCTACTTAAATGATATTCTGGCAACCAGATCCTACCGGGCACAAGGCACAGTTAGAGCACAGACAACCCAGAGCAGAAAACTGGTTGCTTCACTGATACCTATTTTGTAAGTTCATAGTGAACACTGAGTGAAACTCTCAGTAAATACTTCAAGATAATAAGTATTCTTAGTGAAGAACAGATACAAACATACAGATTTACTTAACGGACCTGATGAGTAACTAACTTATTCCCAATTCACCAGATAATTTCCAGTATTCTGTTTCACTAGCTGTGCAAATTTGACTCAAGAAGTCTGGTTAAAAAATAATACCTAACCTATTCCTACATGGATGGTAAGCCACCCGATACATTATAATTTTGTGTAGGACAAAGGAGAACTTCAAAAAACTTTGATGTTAATGAAACAGGGAGGAATACAACTTGTGTTAAACTTGTTTTGACTGGAATGCTGGGTTCTTAGGTCTTTCAGAATTCTTTGCAGCTTCTCCCAAGTCTTTCAGCATTTCACTCACCTTTTGCCCCGGTCCTCTTCTTTTAGTTACTGCTTTCTCTCACTTCTGAATCTCTCTTTTGGTTGAGATGGTTATCTACAGAGAAACAGAATTTCTTCTAAAGAAAGCAAAAATCTAACTTGCAGTTGTGAAAACTATCTTACACTATTTTTGTATAATTACTTTCATTTTCTATAGTGGAGCAGCTGAGAAAAATTGCTCTAATTGTGTAATTTTCTGCAACTACTCTGGGACAAAAATCTTGGTAATTGGGTTTTTTTAAACTAACAAGTTGTCACAATTGGATAGTTCTTAAACTATTTGTGCTTATGCTTCAGAAATTTTCAGTGGATGCACAGTGTATTTTAAATGTTTTGCATCAGCTTGTGGTCTCAAATTTGATTTATTTAACTTTGAATTTTAAAATAGATTGACAACTCTGATTATACATTGTCTTCACTAAATGGACCTTTGCTAAGTTTTGTAGTGTGTTCACCCCCTCCCCACCCTCTGCTGTTGTCATGGGAGCTAAAATCCTGGCGTATGCAGCTCCACCCCCAAGTGGTTCTGTCTCCCAGAGTGCTTTGCTGTTACTATGGAAATGCCTGCTTATTAATCTTACTGTCCTTTTACTACCAAAGCACCTTTAACTGTCTCAAGCAATCAAGTGATGTTACCTACAGCAGGGAAAGGAAGAAGAAGACTGCTTCCCATCCTACAACTGCAATCTGATTTTAATCAAGATTTAATCAAGGAGCAGAAGGAACTAAAGCTACTCCAACAGCTCTTTAAAAATATACAAAGCTGGATCTTTCTTGATGCATAGGCACATGCCCTTGTCCATGCCCTTGCTGGAGACTTCTGAAAAAGCATACTATGTATCTTTTTTTTGTAGTTACAAATGTAAGTATGATTTTTATTTTTTATTTTTAAAATTTATTTACTTTTTCACTGAAGGATAATTACTTTACAGAATTGCATTCGTTTTGCCAAACATCAATATGCATCGGCCCATAGCTATACACATATCCCCTCCCTCTTGAAACTTCCTCCCATCTCCCTCCCACCCCACCTCTCTAGATTGTTACAGGGCCCTGGTTTGAGTTCCCTGAGTCATACAGCAAATTCCCATTGGCTATCTATTGTACATATAGGAATTAAGTTTCCGTGTTACTCTCTCCATACAATGCATCTTTAGAGCTACTTTTGCATTTAATGTACATTACAAAATAGTACAGCAGAATCAAGAGGACAAGTGATCACCTATTCTTACAGGTAAGAGAATGTGAGGCTTTGCCCCAAATGTTCTGAACAATGTGTTTTGGGGAATAGTCATGAAAACTACCACAAGAAAAATGTGCATGCCAATTTGGACAAAACCTTATCATCTTATAGAACTCGAGGGTAGTAAAAATAAGAGAATTAGCTAATGCTGATGAGTCAAAGATGCTTTCATAAACTTCACCTCTATTATTTTCAGATTAAGCATCTATGAAATCTTGAATTTAACTGTATGGTCATTTGTTCAAAGTGAAAATAGGACTTGTAATTGTGGAAGGATTTTCCACATAAAGAAAATATTTGACAACAAATCTTGGCCACTCTGATCTGAGATGATCCCTGTGGAAAGATAACTGTGGCCCTGGCAAATAATATGTGCCCAAAACCTGTTTTTAGAACTAGGTAAAATTGTGTTGGGCTTCCATGGGGGCTCAGTGGTAAAAAAAATCTGCCTGCCAATGTAGGACATCACTTTTGATCCCTAGGTCAGGAAGATCCCTTGGAGAAGGAAATGACAATCTAGTCCAGTATCCTTGCCTGGAAAATCCCATGGGTAGGGAAGCCTAGCAGGCTCCATAGGGTTGCAAAAGAGTTGGATGCAACTTAGCAACTAAACAACAGAAATTAAGTTGTATAAACATACCTGGGGATCTAGCTGAATGCCTGCCACACAAAGAGGGTCTGCTTTTGCACTGAATATAATCAAATCATATTGAAGCAGGGTAAAGGAAGAAAGGGAAGAATCGTGGTGGGGAAATCACAAAAGACTAGATACATCTTTTGTAAAAACCCACAGGCACAGGAGTGGTTTTGACTCAGGTCAGTCTAAACAAGGTTGCCTGATACTTGAGCACTCTGTTCTAGTGAATGAACAAATGAACAGAGCACAAAATTTGAGGAAGTTTGTTCAAGCGTCTGATAGGAAAGAATGTATGTTCATAGCCTACTTGCCCTAAAAAGTAGATCTTGGCAACAGATTAGAATAAGAAAAAAATATCAGATTGGCAGGACTTTTGTCAAAATTATCAGAGAAAACAAAGCACCAACTTCAGCATTTGAATGTCACCCTAAGCTTCCAGTGACCTGATTGGTTAAGTCTAAGTCCTGTCAGCTCCTCAATGGTAATTTTTTCCATCCTCTTTTGTATTATTGCCTAGGGTTATCATAACAAAGAAACAGGTGACTTAAAACAACCGTATTGTTTCACAGTTCTAGAGGCTATAAGTCCAAGATCAGGATATAAGGAGGGTCATGCTCTAAAATGTATAGAAGAAAATCATTCCATGCCCCTTCTCACTTCTACTATTTGCCGGCAAAACCTTGGCATTCCTTTGACTGGAGATCATCATTCCATTCTCTGCCGCCATCATCACATGGTCATTTTTATATTATCCTCCCTTTGTGCATCATCCTTATTCCAGATTTCCCTCTAATTACAAGGACATGGTCACTCTGGACTAGGGGTCCACCCTTCTCTAGTACATCACTTTATTGATCATACTTGCAGTGATGTCACCCTGTTCCCAAATAAGATCACATCCTGAGGTACAAGTTGTTAGGACTTGGACATATCTCTCTGAGGACACAATTTAACCCATAATACCTTCTCTCAGAATAGTATCAACAGGTACTTCCCTGATAGCCCAGTGGCTGTGCTCCCAAAGCAGGGGCCAAGGTTCAAGCCCTGGTCAGGGAACTAGATCCCACAATATTCAACTAAAAAAAAAAAGAAAACCTAAACTAAAAAAAAAAAAAAAATGCCAAAATGAAGACAGAGGATTCCCATGCTGCAACTAAGACTTGGTGCAGCCAAATAAATATCTTAAAAAAGAAACAGTATCAAGAAAGATATACAACAAAATTGGTGAATAATTGTAAAAGTCAGTTATTGGAAATCTTCATCAGTTTAGGCTATCTGAACCCGTTCAGCTTCTTGGAGTTCAAATGGAGTCATGCTTATTGAAGTTCAATTTGCTTTTTCACCCAGGAGGATACACACGAGATAAACACGATGACGGTGATGGTGACGGCAGCCTGGTCTTGTACACCTTTATGTCAGCCCCCATTTATCTTCCCATGTGAAAGGAAGGTACATGTGCCTGCCCATATGGGGATCTCTGGGAGGCAATATAGCCAGCATAGAATAGGTCCTCTTAATACTAAAGGTTTTCAATATTTTTAGATATAAGAATATGAATTCCTTCCTGAGTACAAAAAAAAATGAATCAAGGGTCACCAGTCTAAGTACAACATGTGCCAAAAAAGTGTGTATTATGGTTATTATTTACCTAGATCTGGGAGAGCCAGGATGACTTATAGCAATTAAGACATCAATAAAAACAGATCTCATTCTCTTGGGATTTCTTGGATGAATTAGAAGAGCATACTGATTGGACTTGTTTGTCCGTCCATGCATTTAATTAGTTCCAGCAGAAAACAAAACAAATTCTTTGTTGTATGCTTATCAAATCTTCAGTGTCCTAGGATGACTTTATGTAAAAGCAGCATTTTGCTTTACATAAAAATTTCATTAGTGGAACTGATTATCATTGGAGCTTCAGTGTTAGGGACAGACACACATTATATGATGTAAATGATTTCCCATAAAATTTAGAAGCTTAAAATGTGTGCATTCAAAAGTGATGAAACAATAACCAAAATTAATCAATTAAGCACAAAGTTTAAATTAAACACAGTCTCCCACTTTAGGTAGAATTACAGCTGTTAGTGCCACTCTCCACATCTTGAGACCTTTCTTTCTGGAGAGAGCAAAAATGAAACCTGCTTTCTGTGTGTCTGCTTTCCCTACCCACCATCTAAGGACATTTAGAATTTGATTTACCTCCATGGAAGCCCACAGAGCTTTGCTTTTGATGAAAGGGCACAATCTGCAGCAAAGAATGTATGTCAATAGGAAGGGTACTTGACCTCAGAGTCCATCTGTCCTACCATGAGTATATTCATCCAGAAGCAGTAGATCTGATAGAATATTGGAATGGCTTACTAAAGACTCAGATAAGACAGCAGTTCAGAGATGAAACCCTCCAGGTTGGGGAGCTCCCTCAGATGCACTGAGCTGATATATAATCCTGCACCCTAATAGCTAAAATGACTTCCCTGGTGGCTCAGAGGTTAAAGCGTCTGCCTCCAATGCGGGAGACCTGGGTTCAATCCCTGGGTTGTGAAGATCCCCTGGAGAAGGAAATGGCAACCCACTCCAGTATTCTTGCTTGGAGAATCTCATGGACTGAGGAGCCTGGTGGGCTGCAGTCCATGGGGTCACAAAGAGTCAGACACGACTGAGTGACTTTACTTACTTACTTACTTAATAGCTAAAATATATTGGTCTAGGGATGTAGGGGCGGAGAAGGCAATGGCACCCCACTCCAGTACTCTTGCCTGGAAAATCCCATGGACGGAGGAGCCTGGAAGGCTGCAGTTCATGGGGTCCTGAGGGTCGGACACGACTGAGGGACTTCACTTTCACTTTTCACTTTCATGGACTGGAGAAGGAAATGGCAACCCACTCCAGTGTCTTGCCTGGAGAATCCCAGGGATGGCGGAGCCTGGTGGGCTGTCGTCTGTGGGGTCGCACAGAGTTGGACATGACTGAAGCGACTTAGCAGCAGCAGGGATGTAGGGGAGAAGGCAATGGCACCCTACTCCGGTACTCTTGCCTGGAAAATCCTATGGACGGAGGAGCCTGGTGGGCTGCAGTCCATGGGGTTGCTAAGAGTCGGACATGACTGAACGACTTCACTTTCACCTTTCAATTTCATGCACTGGAGAAGGAAATGGCAACCCACTCCAGTGTTCTTGCCTGGAGAATCCCAGGGATGGGGGAGCCTGGTGGGCTGCCGTCTCGGGTCGCACAGAGTCGGACGCAACTGAAGTGACTTAGCAGCAGCAGCAGGGATGTAGGGATGAAAGTAAAATTGGCCCCTTTCAACACCACTTCTGGTAACTCACTTCGTATTTGTGCTTCCCATTCCTACAACTTAGGTTCTGCTGGATTAGAGGTCCTCATTCCCAGTAGGGCTACCCTTCCACCAGAGATTATGAAAAAGCTTTCACTGAGCTTGCAGCCACAACTGCCACCTGGCCACTCTGGGCTCTTCATGTCTATGGACCAGCAATCAAAGGAAGGAGGTATTAAACTGAAGGGAGAAAGCTTTCTTAATGATCATGAAGTGCTGGGCTTGCTCTTACATAAAGGAGGCAGAGAGGACTATGCCTGGAACTCAGAAGATTCACTGAGGTGCCTCTTGGTGCCTTCCTCTTGATGGTAATGGTGAATGGGAAAGGTAGTGATCACAGCCTAACCAGGGTGTGGTAATCAGGGGGACAGAGTCTCAGAGATAAAGGTCTGGATTATTCTATCAGGAACGCAATCTAAAGCAGCAAAAGTGATGGCCAGGGGCAGAGGAGATCTAGAACGGATGGTGGTGGAGGAGAAAAAGATGACGAGTGCTGAATACAATCCCAGAACCAGCTGCAGCTCCAGGTACTGTACATGCTTTACTAATTTTTTATATCATTTTAATGAGATTGTGGCTGCCATGACCTTGAAGAGGTCATGCATGCCACATAGTGGCAGAATGGGCTTGTTGTGGGGCCAAGCAGATCTGAGAGTGGAATACCACAGTCAATATGTCTGAGATTTCTTTCAAGTGATGCCTTGAAGAGTTACTGATCCAGAGAACATACTTTTGGGAACACAGTTTTTTTGCTTGTATTTAGATGATTTTGTTCTGCTGATTTAAAAAATGTATTTCTAATGATCCAACTGTCTCCTTAAGTGATAGACGCTTATTCCCATTTTAATCTCCACCCCTACTCTCCCCCACCAAAAAAAAAAAAGGAAGAAAGAATTTAGAAAGGAGCCAAAACTGTTGTCCCACTCTGGGTACTCTCAACTACTTCAGTATATCTAGAAATCACTCTGCTTGGAGAATACCAGTGTCCACATTTAGAAAGCAGACTCTGGCCTCATAGAATATTATCATTTAGAACCTAGTGTTTTCTTAGGATGTGTTACTACATTTATACTCATTACAGGGATTACCCTAAAGTGATGGGGTCACTTAGCTGAAAAGTCAACCTTACCCTAGTGAATTCTAACATTTGAAGAGATCAGCGTGACCTTAAAGGATTGCAGTGATGTCTGTCTTTCATTTAAGACTTCTGTGTCTCAGTATAATTTGGCTTGTAAATATGAGCTTGCTTGATAAGGGTAGACTGAAAAGATATTGCATTTGTTAAAGTGTAGAGCCAAAAACACATTTCTGAAAAAGGGGGAAAGAAAAAGGACATCTCTCCCCATCTCTCTCTCTCTCTTTTCCCATCTCTCTCCCCCGCCCCACCCCCGTCCCTTTCTCTGCCTTCACCCTCCACCCCATCCCACCCCAGCCCCTGTCTCCCTTCCCCCTCTACCCCCCTTCTCTCATACACA
>SJXQ01004158.1:419202-477487 GCA_006408695.1 Aepyceros melampus | reverse complement strand
CCCCCGCCCCACCCCCGTCCCTTTCTCTGCCTTCACCCTCCACCCCATCCCCCCCCAGCCCATGTCTCCCTTCCGCCTCTACCCCTTACCCCCACCCCCTCATCTCCCTGTCTCTCTCTCTCAACTTTAAATAACTCCACAGTAACTATATATGTATGAATGTTGCAAATCTTCATACTTCTCTGACTCAGAGCTTAGTGATTTTGGTAATTGTGAGTTGTTTTCAGAACATTACTTCTTCACTTGGCTTTTCTGGCCTCAAACTGGATGGCATGTATCCATAAATATATTAATCTGTCTGTGTCATCTTTTAGTTTTGCTTTCTTCCTGAATATTAACTCCCTATTTTTTTCCAACTCCTTGCTCATAATAAATTTCAGAGCAAAGCAATATATTACATCTTCCACACAACTTCAAATTCACTATTTCACATCTGTCATTTGAAGATAATCAAGATTCTTTCACTGCAAATGACTCAACAGTGTGTCCTGAAAGAAGTAAATGATGGATTTCTTCTCAAAACACAAAGAGAAAAGTATTGAAAACATTGCATCCAAGACAGTGTCTGAAAAGTAACATTAATTACCTCTCCCCATACAAATAATATTTGGTTCATCTTTATTTTCTCTAAGTTCAGTAATATTCTTTTTTCCCTCTTTTTTCTTTTTTTTTCAGCCACGCCTCACGGCTTGCAGAACAGGATCTCAGTTCCCCAACCAGAAACTGAAACCAGGCCACGGCAGCGAAAGCCCAGAATGCCAACCACTAGGCCAGCAGGGAACTCCCCAAGTAATCTTCTTAAAACCACCATTCCGTTGACCCATTACACTCCATCCAATTTCATTTCACCATGCCAATAATTGTAATGATGATAATAGTAATAGCTGGAGTTTATGAAGCGCTCACTGTGCATCAGGCATGGCCTGAGGGCCTTGCATGCATACCTGAAATCCACCGCTTCCGCACATCTCTGCACCTCCACCTTGATCCAAGCCACCACTGTCTATAGCTTGAAATTACAGAGCCTCCCAACTTCCTTTCTTAGCTCTTTATAATTCATTATCCATATAGCAGCTGGAGTGATCTTTTATACAGCATTTTAGAGCACATCGTTCAGTAAGGACTGTGAAACTAACAAGCTACCACCATGAGGAAGAATCCAGGAAAGGTCAAAGGAGAGAGGGGCTTCCAGTCCATGTGCCCTACCAGCCTCCCAGAATCCTCCTCACTGGACTCCATATTGGTTGGGCAATGCACATGCCACCAGGAAGGGCCCTGAGTCAGGATGACTGGCCAGAGAAAACTCAGAAACCAACCCCAATTCCATAAACCCCAAGACTGCAAGTCACATGGCAGAGTAGTTCTCCTGGGTTCCCTTAACCTGCTGCTCTCTGCCTGGACACCCTTTCCCAATAAAATCTCTTGCTTTGTCAGCATGTGTGTCTCCTAGGAGACTTCATCTCCAAGTGCTGGACAGGAGCACACTCTTAGGCCCTGGAAGGGGTCTCCCTCCCTGCAACAATCCGTGAGGAAAAAGAAAATACCCCAATAGTGGCATATTCAGTGCTTTTTACCTGGTGACAATATCAAAAGAGATCCCCTGAACACATTTCAAGAAACGGTTCGGAGCAACGATTCTTACCCTTTTGGAGGGTGATAAACAATTTTGAGAATCTATTAAAATTAAGAAATTTTTTTGGGGGGGTGGAGGGGAAGGACTCTTTACATATAATTTCAGAAGCTCTTAAACCCAAAGTGTAGTTTTAACATGGAGAGAAGAATTTCAGGGTTTTTTCCTCTGGAGCATTAAAAGGAGTTTGAGGGCTTCTTGGAAATGTGGGCAGGTGTTCTCCTCTCCTTGGACAAGCAATTGAGCAATGATAACGTCTTAAAGTCTGCGCCTTTCCTAACCTTAAAGAGGAAGCCAACTCTTGGCTTCTAATAAATAGAGCTCAGGTTTCAAGGACCACCCAGGCCTTTACTGATGAATCTTTCACCCCTTCATTCAACAAACATTTGTGGGCACCTACTATGTGCCTGTAGGACTGTAGCAGACTCAGAGGATACTGGAGAGCAAGGTGTGGCCCTTGCCTTGATAGAAGCCACAGACCCACAGGGAAGGCAGATATACAAAGGGATAATTTTACTCTAGAGCATCGTGGAAACCCACTTTCTATTCCTGTTGCAGTAGATGGTAAGTATCATTTAATCAGCAGCATTGGAGAAGGAAATGGCAACCCACTCCAGTGTTCTTGCCTGGAGAATCTCAGGGACCGGGGAGCCTGGTGGGCTGCCGTCTATGGGGTCGCACAGAGCCGGACACGACTGAAGTGACTTAGCAGCAGCAGAGTAAGAGAAATCCAAGTCATCAGACTCGGTCTGGCCAAAGAGTTTCTGAGAAAGGTCCATAACACACATTTTCAAATACACTTTCTAGGTTCTGTTTTATGACGTGCACGATTCACTTAAGTTTATAGACCATCTGGAATGTACAGTGCTGCGGACTCAACAGAGTGAATGAGAATAAGGCTTGATGAAACTGCCTTCGAACATTTTGATCTTACCTACTTCTGAGCTGCAGAAGTTATACTTGACTAGAAGCTAGAGGCTCCTGGGGCTTTGGGGAGAGGAGAATCCTTCTTTTAGTTAAAAGCACTTTATACTAAATATAGTGTAAATGTAGAAACAGTTTGTACTATCCAGCTACATTCCCACTCTCTAGCCTCCGTAAATGTGAAAAGGGTAACATTAACTGAAGAATAAAATGCTGTGAAGACACACAGAAGAGGCCTTTAAACCCAGCTTTGAAGGAGCAGAGTAGCCCACCTGAAGAGTAATCGGGAGTTAGCCGGTTTTTTGAGCAGTAAGTGATGATAATATAGATTGTGTCCAGACAAATAGAAGAGCATATGCAAAGGCACAGAGTCAAAAAAAAATATTCAAAATTCTGCAGTCCACCTCTGCAACAGTGCACTGTCTTTAATCTAGGCAATAACACTGGTTGAACTTCTAAGTCTCCAAATCAGTTGAGCTAATAGCTAACAGATATATCCTTTGTGCTCAGTCCTCAGTTGTGTCTGACTCTTTGTGACCTCATGGACTGCAGCCCACCAGGCTCCTCTGTCCATGGAATTTTCCAGGCAGGAATACTAGAGTGGATGGCCATTTCCTGCTCCAGGGGGTCTTCCCAACCCAGGGATAGAAGCTGCATCTTCTGCACTGAGAGAACCACAGCTCTCTCCTGCATTTGTAGGTGGATTCTTTACCACTGTGTTAGTTTCCCTTAATCTGCAACAGAAACAAATGCTTTACATTCTCTTCAGAGTATAACCTCAAATATCTTTGTATTACAATATTGAAAGTGAGACATAGGCCCTTCTCTTGCTGTTGTTGTTCATTCCCTCAGTTGTGTTCAACTCTTTACAACCCCATGGACTGCAGCATGCCAGGCTTCCTTGTCCATCACCAACTCCCAGAGTTTACTCAAACTCATATCCATCGAGTCAGTGATGCCATCCAACCATCTCATCCTCTGTCGTCTCCTTCTCCTCCTGCCCGCAATCCCTCCCGGTGTTAGGGTCTTTTCCAATGAGTCAATTTTTCACATGAGGTGGCCAAAGTATTGGAGTTTCAGCTTCAGTATCAGTCCTTCCAATGAATATTCAGGGTTGATTTCCTTTAGGATTGACTGGTTGGATCTCCTTGCAGTCCAAGGGACTCTCAAGAGTCTTCTCCATCACCACAGTTCAAAAGCATCAATTCTTCAGTGCTCAAGGCAATGGCACCCCACTCCAGTACTCTTGCCTGGAAAATCCCATGGATGGAGGAGCCTGGAAGGCTGCAGTCCATGGGGTCGCTAAGGGTCGGACACGACTGAGTGACTTCACTTTCACTTTTCACTTTCACACATTGGAGAAGGAAATGGCAACCCACTCCAGTGTTCTTGCCTGGAGAATCCCAGGGACAGGGGAGTCTGGTGGGCTGCTGTCTATGGGATCGCACAGAGTCGGACATGACTGAAGTGACTTAAGAAGTAGCAGTAGCAGCCTTCTTTATGGTCCAACTCTCACATCCATACATGACCACTAAGAAACCATAGCTTTGACTAGATGGACCTTTGTCAGTAGAGTAACGTTTCTGCTTTTTAATGTGCTGTCTAGGTCTGTCATAGCTTTTCTTCCAAGGAGCAAGTATCTTTTAATCTATGGCTGCAGTCACCATCTGCAGTGATTTGGGATTTCTCTTACTACAAGGTTTTAAAATGCTGTGAGACTGATTGTTTCCTCAACCAGCAGTTTACAAATTCAGGGTGCTTATGTTCAAGAGCCTGATGTTTACTCATTAACAGTTTATACCATTCTTTTGTTTATGTGGGCCAAACCATGGATTTTAAAACACTGTTCTGTCAAAGTTTGCAGCACATTCAAATTACTACACTTTCCAGCCAGTTCTAATCTTTAAGTCATATATTAGCAGGATAAAAGGAAGTCATGTCATTCACTTTACAACAGTAGTCCCTACCATTACTTAAAGCACATTTTTTATGCCAAAAATGTTGCTACATATATCTCATATAATCTTCATAATAACCCCAAACGGTGGGAATCATTTCTCTTAAGGTGCAGATGAGGAAACTGTAGCTCAAAGATATTAACTTACCCAAGGTCAGACAGCTAGACAGTGGGAGAACGTGACATTTATGCTATTTATCATTGTATGTAAGACTTCCACTAACATATTCTAATCTTAAGTTTACATTGGTTTGAGTCTCTTTCATGGATCATTTTTAAAAGTTTCTGAACATTAAGTATTAAGTGTTCCTCTTACTGTAATTAACATATAAAAAGGAAAAAATATTGTACTATTGCAGTCTAGTCAGTAAGTACTCCTTGATTTAATTTAAATGTTTGTCTGCCTTGACTCCTTCCTCAGATTGTAAAAAGCTCTTTGAGGCCAGGACTGGGTATCCTTTATGTCTGGTGGTATCTTAAAGAGATTCAGTGACAGTCCAACAAAAATTAGGTCATGAATTTACAATGGGGTTTCAAACTGCTGTTATGCTTAACATTAGGATTTCCACTTATGTAAAAATTATCTCCTTTTTGTAAAGTAATAATAAAAAGAAGAATCTATATATATACTGCAAAAAGAATGGAAGGAATTATACCCCCCAAAAAAAGTAGTTCTCTTTGGTAAGAGAATTATGGATAATTATTTTTCTTTTATTGTTGATTTTTCTGTATTTTTCTACCATCAATGTATAGCACTTAAATAACTGGAATAAATTATGTTAAAATATTAGATCTAAATCAACAATAATAAAAACTTTAAAAGTTTTCATTCTCCTCCAAATATCATTGCTTTTTGTTTGGGGAAGTTCAACTTCTTAGGACTCTTCGTTCTGTTCAACTAATCACACACAATGATTTTCTCTTGAGTACTTCACACATTCCTTTATTGTCCTTTCTCCTTGGTGACTAGTGCCCAGCACCTCTTGAATTCCTTCAAATTTTCTGTGCTAGAAAAAGGAAAGTCAAGTGAATCAGATGTGTCACTTTCAAATTGGACAATTTTGCAAATAGATTACTGATGCAGAGCTGAATATATCAAACATAGCGAATGACACTTTTGTCCAAGGCTACAGGCTTTCCAAGTTGATGACTGCAGCAACTAAAGTTGACACTAAAATGAGTTGGATAATTTTAAAAGCAAAACAAAGATTAAAATAAGAGAAGTGGGCACCCAAGAAATATCAAGAACAAATACATTTGCAGTGTTTGTTATTATCATGGTTAAGTTTTCTGTCGCTGTTGTTGTGGTTGCTATTTATCATTACCAATGATGAATACTACTAGTTAACTTCTTGTGCAAACTGCTTTTTTATCTTTTTTGCTAATGTAATTTCTATTATCAAAGTCAGGGCTAATGCATGTCAGTGCAGGCTGTGAAGTACTCTTCCAATATTCTCTGTATTTGTAACTTAAATGTCCCACGTCACCAACTAAGTTACAAAATAAGGTCACATTTCTTTTCATGTCCTAGCCATAGTGATGCTAGACTCTTAAATGCCCACCATGAGAGGAAGACAAAACTTTCTATAGGTTGTTCACGCCCTAAGTAATTTCTGGCACTTGTACCATTCATTCATGTTTCACAAATTAGTCCTACTGCTTACTTGTCCCTTTTCCCACTCTGCCCTCCAAGCTCTGCAATACCCAAGCTTTCATGTCTCATTGTGTCATCACAGAATCTGCTCACTCTGTACAGACTTTATCCAAGCACAGGCACTTTTCCCTTTCTTGATAGCCTTAAAGGCACAACCAAGACTAGTCAGCAGGTTGGCCAAAGATACAGTGAAAGTTTGGCATGTACAGTAGTGATTGCTAAGAGCAGCCTGCTACTGCTGTTGCCACCAAGGCCAATGTCAGAGTCCCTGCCTTGCTCTCAGTTGTCTCTAGCGTTACGGTGGGGTCAGTTCATCTTGAACACCTCTTCCCACCACTTTTAATGGAAATCTCTAGACCACTTTCTCCAACAGTCGTGGGCTCCTAATCCTCTGGCCCACATAGCAAAAGTGGTCCTTTCCTCCATAAAATTCAAGCCCACTCCTTTTCCACAAGCATGTCAGAGTGGAAACAGCAGAGACATTCAGGGAAATCATTCACACCAACTTATAGGTTGAAATTAAACCTCCATGGCTCAGACAGGGCTATCACAATACAGAGAGCACATTTCCAAAAAATCCGTGTTGTCCATCCTTGATTAACTGTGGCAGGTACAACGCTACATAGTCCCCAAGTTCCATTGCCTTCTCCTCTTTGTGAGGGTGCAAGAAGACACTGTTTCCCAGACTCCTTTGCGTTAGGCTGGAACAACATATCTAATCTGGCCGATGGGCTACAAGTATAGTCTTTTTCACTAAGACAGTGAAAAATCCTTGTACAACTCTCTGTCTCCCTTTTCCTCTGCCATAGTGGTCATAGAAACTAAGTTATCCAGATATCAATGGCCGGGATGATTGAGTGACTTCCAGTAAGGGAGCCACCCTAGAGAATTAAAGTTATCTTGGAGATGTGGTTAAAATAAAAATTTACAAAGTCTTAATTATTTCATAGTGTGTTGGGTTCAAAGACTTATGGAGAGAAGATTGACATTTTCCTGACCTCATGATCTTAAGAAGTATTTCAAGCTATGGAGTTTGGAACCTATCTTAAGAGCAACCATGAGAGCTTGAAGGATTTTAAGCAAGGATTGACATCCAGTATTTGTCTTAGATCTCTATGAAAGACATATGAGAAAAATATTTAGGAGAAAAATAGTAGTGACAGTAATTCAAGGGAGAGCTGGCGATGGCCTGAACAAATAAGGTAGCAGCCAAAATTAGTGGAGTCTGAAGATGCAATGGGTGCAGAGAGAAATAGGTGGGTATGACAGGCACAATCCACATACACATGAAAATTTAAATTCTTCTTAGTTTTTTGTTTCAGGAGACTGCTTTGTAAGAATCTGTACACATTTTTACAATTTACTAATAATGTTTCAAAATAACCAGAAAAGCCTTAGCTCTGAATCGGCACTTCCGCCCTCTCAGCACCACAAGGCCTCTGGTGAGGACTGCTCTCTAGCCTTCAGAGTCCTTCACTAGACACTCGCATCTTCACAGCTTAGAGAGCTCCCTGCCTCTGAGACAGGAGGGCCTGCAAACTCAGAATGGTGGGAAGAACGGCACCATTGGTGGGAAGAACTGCACGTGGGGCTATCAAGAATTGCATGATCTTAAAAGAGAAAAAAGTATCTTCTTCTCTCCTCTTCTTATTAAACAAAAACTCTTTAGCTCTTCCAATCAACCAACCTCAGCTCTCTACTCCAACCCCTTTTTGTTCTTTAAAACAGAGTGGACCTGACAGGGTGAAGCAAGGGGAAGAACCGTGGCAGTGTGGGGAGGGAGGGAGGTGAGAGTAGGGGAGGGAAGATTGGGGGAGGGGAGGGGTGGAGTGCGGGAGTTGCGGGGAGAGGCCAGGCGTGAGGCAGCTGGAACTTGGCCCTGGGGAACACGGGGCAGGAGTGTCCGGGCTCACCTCCATTTCACCCTATTTGTGCTCCCATCCAAAACCTGGTCTCATCTCCACAGAGGAGAGAGACAGGAAGCAAGAGGGGAGCCCAGGCCACTGTGCCAGGGAAAGTCAATCCCCAGGGGTAGATCAAAATGCATACTAAGAAAGTTTTAAATAACAAAAAAAATTAATTTTAAAGAACATCCCCAGAGGTGGCAGCAGAATGGGAAAGAGCCCCTGCTTGGCCTCCAGAGCCAGCTGACAGCAGTGACACGGGCGCTGCTTGGTGAAGCTGCCACCATTACACTGTGTTTACTACTGGCAGCAGGTTGCGTGCCGACAGGCCTTTAAGGATCAGCCTGGGAGCCATCCTTCTAAACATTCTTGCGATTTCAAAAGATGCATCACTAACCTAAAGCTGACTTTGCAGTGATAAAAACTTAGGAAATGGGGCTGAATAAGCATATTATATCCTATAATATAACCTAGAAAGTTTGGAAACGAAATCAATTTCATGGTAGCTTGTCTATTTGTCACATTTCTCATTTCATAAAAGGAGAATACAGGCCCCCCAAAAGGGCAATGACTTCAACTATTTGAGTTCTATATAAAAAGATGACCTTCCTCTGTATACATATTTTTATCTTAGGAGTCCTGATAAAGTAGACACTGACTAATGAGAACTTTTCCTTTTTTATATATATATATATATATATATATTTTTTTTTTTTTTGCTTGCAGGGGGTGGGTGACATGGGATTCCTTTAGATATTTAGTGAATCATAATCAAAATATATTTACAAAATTTACATTTATGAATAACTTTTCAGGAACATATTTTCTAAAGAAGTGTGTATGTGTTAGTCCCTCAGTCATGTCTGATTCTTTGCAACCCCATGGACTATAGCCCACCAGGCTCCTCTGTCCATGGCATCCTCCAGGCAAGAATAATAGAGTGGGTTACCATTTCCTTCTCCAGGGGATCTTCCAAACCCAGGGATCAAACCCAGGTCTCCTACATTGCAGGAAGATTCTTTACCAACTGAGCCGCCAGGGAAGGCCTGAAGAAGGTACAATAACAAAATGTTGCTGGGTGTGGCTCATCTAGAAAAGCATAGATCCGATTTAGCACAAAAGAGTATATCTGATTTCTACATTTAAGTGAAAGAGATTTTTAATTTGGCTTTTCTTCCCTTTTTGACAGGTTTGGGCTAAAATATGGAGATGTGCTCAACCAGTGAGTCTGGATTGGCTAGTGATGAACATGCCTCTCATATAGTTTATCCAACAAACACTGGTTGAGCACCTGTACATAACAGGTTCAATCTAGGGGCCACCATCTGCAAAATTAATAAGACCTACCCTCAGTAGACTTCCATCTAAAGAAAAAGACTCTAAAACAATTAATTAAAACAATTTCCAATAAGACCATTTCTAAAGGTACAAGTAGAGTAGCAGAGTATTTGTTTTGGTGTTTTGTTATACAAATAGGAGAAAAAGGGACTAAAATGTCTTAAATGACTAGAAACATCTTTTCATCCAAAAGAAGCTCATGGTAGGCTAATTCGCTGACTCAAAAACTCATCAAAAATCCAGATTATTTCTGTTTTTTCACTTGGTCTTTTTTGGCATGTTGACTCTCATCCTCATGACTTGATTCAAATCATCACAAAATTGCCTCCACAGTTCCAGGCATTACGTCCTCACACACAAGCAGAAAAAGAAAATTTTCTCTTACATGATTTCCTTTAATAAGAAAGGAAAACTGTTCCAGAAGTCTCCCAGCAGTTAGTCAGTTCAGTCGCTCAGTCGTGTCTGACTCTGAGACCCCATGGACTCCAGTACACCAGGCCTCCCTGTCCATCACCAACTCCCAGAGTTTACTCAAACTCACGTCCATCATATTGGTGATGCTATCCAACCATCTCATCCTCTGTCGTCCCCTTCTCCTCCCACCTTTAATCTTTCCCAGCATCAGGGTCTTTTCAAATGAGTCAGTTCTTAGCATCAGGTGGCCAAAGTATTGAGTTTCAGCTTCAGCATCAGTCCTTCCAATGAATATTCAGGACTGATTTCATTGGCCAAAATTGTACATCCATTGGCATAAACTAATCACTTGGAGGAAAAATATGAGTCTATGATTAACTTCAACAAACCATAAATCACCTCTTAGAGCCAAGTAGGATTATCCCCAGGGCACAGGCTACAGATTCTCTGACCAGGAAGCAGAAAAGCAGAAAGGGGGGGGAAGTAAGGGGAGTGGGGAGGAAGAGGAATAAGAAGTATAAGGAGAAGGGAAAAAAAGGACTTGGTTGTTGAGGAGAAAGATACACAAGTGGCCTGAATGGCAGAGCATCATTCCAGCCTGGAGGCATCAGGAAAATCTTCCAAGAAAAATTAAAACAAATATTAAAGGCTGAGGAAGCGTCAACCACAAACATAGGCCCAACCCTGTGCCTCCACACACTCCATCTAAATTCAGATACTTCTTTGTCAAGGCTCAGTTCAAGAACCACGTCTGTCATTTATCTTGAAAAGGGAGTAGGGGCTGCCAACCTCATCAAGCTATTCACTGACTGAGGTTCTTAAGCCATGGTTGAAACCCCACCCAAATCTGTCCACTGCAGAAGAGTGAAAATTGTTTTCTCTTTAAATATAGAGGGAATTAATAATGACCTTTACAGTTTAACTTCATACAAAAAACTCATTACCTCTCAAATTGCTAACTAGTAGCAAGAGAGAGCAACAATAACAAAATGAATAATATATAAAGATAACAGAGTGGGCATTTGGTGATGCTGTCGTTGACCATTCTTTAGAGAAACGAGGGATCATAGGAAGGCAGGATAACTCAGAGCTCTCTGCCCGGCAAGTGCTGAGGAAGAGCCCATCAGAAAAAAAAAAGAGAGAGAGAGAAAGTAAAATGCATACAAAGGCCTCATGTTGTTCCATTTGAACAGAAAATGGTACAAAGATGAAAACAGAGGAGGCACACGGCAAAGCCCAGTAACCTACAGCCCTGCTAAATAGAAAACGCAGAGCCTCACCACAGGGCAACTCCATAAAGCCACTGTGGATGCCATTTTGCTAATTGTGTTTGCTATGACACCAAGCACCGCTTAGCTGGGCTCCCAGAGTGTCGCCATAATGGCGATCACTTGCCAGGAGCGAGAGTGATTTTTATTTGATATCCATACAAAGCAGAAGCAAATGAATTACCATAATGAGAGGCAACATAATGATGTGGAGACGTACAAACTGCCATTGTGTTTAATAACAACAAAGCCTTCCCTTTTGAATTAAATTTGCAGGAAGATTCTTATTGAAGCATCATTGTACTGAAACCAAGTTGTTTGAGCAAAAAAAAAAAAAAGACTCTCCAAAGTATTTCAGGCCTATGATCACTAGAAGGGTTGTTTGGAGAATATTTTTCAATTTTTATTCTCAGTAAAATTGACTTAGTTGTAGCACTACACAGCTGCGATTTGTGGAGTAAATGGCAAAGCTAAATGTGCCGAAACCCAACATGTTCCCTGAGCAACAAAGGGATGGAAGGCAAATGTTACAGTATTATTGACAACACTGGTAATGCTTGTATAAGCATCTGCTTCATAAAGGGGGAAAACCTACATTATAAACAAAAGGAGTTTCCAAACAAGGCCTGCCAGCTCAAACTCTGGCTTTGATTTGAATTTTTACTTGTTAGTACAGAATTTCCTCCTTTTACCTTATCCCTCCAAAATAAAAATTTCTCTGATTTGCATTATGGAAACCTCTCCATGACTACTCCATTTTTAATTTCTCTATGATTATTTTCTATATTTTTTGGATATTCACATGTTTCCCGCCACTTGATTTTCAACATGAATGAAGAAGGTATTGTTGAACAGCATGACATTAATTTAAACCTGTTTCCATGATCATCCTGAGGGTACTGTTCTCTTAGACAGAGGCTGGTGTGTGAATGCAGCCACATTCCAACTCTTTCAATGCTATCATTTATATCCATTTACAATAGAACATCCTAGCTTCATTAATGGACAAACCCAGAGCCAAACCATGGTCTGCATTAGATTGAGCCAGCCCTGGGCAAAAGCTGAGGTTGAATGCTACAGGACTAGAAATCCGGAGCCTTGGGTTCTGGGTCAGCTCGCCCCTAAGGGTGATGGAGGCAAACAACTTCTGTGTCTGTCTCAGTTTTCCCAGCTGTAGAAAAGGCATGATATCTGCTCCACTCACATTCACAGGAGTATCCTGAGAGTCAAATCATATTCAAATGCTTTGGAAACTATTAAGACTATGTTGGTGAGGAAGAGCAGAGATCTTTTAGTAAGCCCAAACCACAACCAGAGACTCATGTCATCTATAAGAATCTGTATTTTGGCTTTTGTCCAATAAATATTTATTGAACTTCTTTGACACTATTATTATTCTATAATTTGTTGATGCAAGGCACAATCCTTAGTGTTATGAAAACATATGTATATACCATGATGGTCTGCTCTGAAGGAAGCGACACAAAGTGAGAGGGAAGAAACACTGCATAAAAAGACAAGAAACAGAGCTTGTAATAAGCACCAGTGGCGCTCCCCAGGTGGCGCAGTGGCAAAGAATCTGCCTGCCAATACAAGAGACACAAGAGATGTGGGTTTGACCCGTGGATTGAGAAGATCCTCCGGAGTAGAAAATGGCAACCATCTCCAGTATTCTTGCCTGAAAAATCCCATGGACAGAGGAGCCTGGTGGGCCAGAGTCCATGGGGCCACAAAGAGTTGGACACAACTGAACACACACACCCCAAATGGAGCAGTACAACAGTGATTCAAAGTACAGGCTTTGGCATCATAAGTTCTGGGTCTGAATCCTGGCTCTATCATTAACTCACCATGTGACACTGGGCAGCTTATATGACCTCTCTATATCTCAGTTTCCTCATCTGTAAAATGGAAAGCGTAATACCCACCTTATGATCTACTTGTGGGGAATAAATGTGCTAACACATCAGAAATTCTCAGAACAGTGCCTGGCATAGGATACACTTAATGTTAGCTGAACATCAGGGCATCTTATGGTACAATTATTGAGAGGGTGAACGAGCGTTGAAGACTATGGTCAAGAGAGGCTCAGGAGTTCTGAGCTAGGGATTAAAGGCTGGGAAGCCTCAGTGGAGGCAGAGTGAAGGGGATGAGGAACTGGGCAGTGGGAGCACTCGGACAGGTCAACTGGCCTGCGTGAAGGTCCCGAGCCTGGTCTGTATGAGGCGCCGTTGGGCCAGTACGAAGAGAAGGGTCAGGGTTTCCAGGGGGAGACGCTGGGAAGCAGGAACACTGAGACCAGATACTCTTGAGTGCGGTGAGAGCTCATCTCTGCTTACAGGACCACAGCCAGGAGCTGGCCATATTTCAAAGCTTCCAGCACACCTTGTTTCTCTACATACAGACTATAGTTTGAATTTACCTTTGGAAGTATATCACTTTTGAATTTTGGGGAGAAAAACAGACACTTTAACAGGCTTTTAGAGTCCTACAAAGATAAATATAAATATACTCTCTCTGGAATTATAAAGTTCTTCACACCGAGATGTTAAACTGTTTTGCACAATAATGTTGAGGCCATCCCATCAGGCTTGCATAGCATTCACAGGATTATACCTATAGACACGAGAAAAGGAAGGAAGGAGAAAAGGACAAAGGAGGAGAGTGAGAAGCTAGTTAAAAATTACGGACACTACTGCAGCAGGAGTGGGTAGGAACTTAGATTCTGCTGTGCTCTCCACGGTTTTCAGACCCTGTGCCTTAAGCAGATGAATATCTCACCACAGTAAATGGATTCTGAAGTTAAAAGAAAACACAGAATAGCTACTTCACCGGGTGTTCTGCTGAGGAAATGCTGACCTATTCCAAACTCGAAGGGCCAGCCAGGCTCTACTAGGCTTCATGAGAAAAGTGGGTCCATTTGCAATGTGGCTCTCCTCCAAACGGTTTCCAAAGTTAAGTCCTTACACAGATTTTTTCCCTTACACACTGACTTTAGAACCTAAACCTCAGGAAAGATCCAGCTCCACTGTACAAAAGACTGTTTTCCATTGAGTAATTATCCCAACAGATTATGACCATGGAGGAGAGGGGCTAGTGGAGAGCAGGTATGAGGAGGAATAAAGACCTTCTTCAAACCTGTCTTTTGAGGGCTCATGTGCTATGATCCAAACTTCAGCTAGGGAAGAGAGCTAACATCTGTCTTAGTGAAGCGAGGTAATCAGGCCCCTGCAAAGAGGCTGCAGACCAGGAACCAAGGTGGGAGAACCATTGGGGATCCTGGAAGGCCATGACCTCTGACTCCGGAAGGATTCAGATCTAATATTCAGGGTTCAGGGGTAGTCTATATTATAATTTCTTCTGTGATCCCTTACTTTTTAGTGGAGTATTTGTTTTTAATCATGAAGCATGATCTAGACTGTGTTTTGGACCAAGTGGTAAAGGATCCTAGAAAGGAAGCTGGAGCAAAAGCCCAGGGAAGCCAGAGTCAAGAAGATTAGCAAGTCTGTGAAGAGCTAATGGGGTCTGACCCTAGAACTGTTGCCCATGATCAGGAAGGATGCTTTTCATTGAAAATATTCTACTTTGGTGAATACCTGTCCTCCACAAGCATGTGTTAAATGGGAATCCCTGTGCATTTTCTCTGAGCAAAGCAATGAGGATTCCTCTCAGAGGAGGCAGGACTAGGCCCTGAGAGAAGGTGTTCCCTTTCCAGCAGGATGTCCTTTGGGAGCACCTAGAGCCTGCCTTGTCATCCCACAGCACTGTGAGCCCCTCTCTCTCCACTTGCTGCCCATTGTTGTAACTGCTATTCCATTCTGGGAAGAGAGGACCAAAGTGAGAGACACTATGGACAACAGACAGGACTTGGTTACTGATGGGATGACTGTGGAGAAATCCAAACCAAGGAACCTGCTCATTTCCTTGTCTGCTTCCTAGCCCATCCCTCCACACACACGCTCCATCCCAGTGAATTGTGTCATTATTTCCTAGCTTGAATTTCACACGCGAACAAAAAATTTAGAGCTACTTTATAAACACTGATCTTACCATGCCAGGCAATTGGCAAGAAGTTACAGGAGTCTGCAGTCTCTACTTGCTTTTTATTGCAGACAGCACATTCCTAGAGACCATGTCATAAAGTGGATCATTGAAAAGCAAATTACATTTTCCCACAGGAACAATGTTATAATTAGAGGCTGTATTCCTGACAAAGGACTTGGCTTCATGTAAATAGTAGACATGAACAAAAATATTTCACAAAAGCAAAGATTCAAGAACTATAAATCCTTATAATTGTTTAAAATAATAAAATTTTCTCCAAGTATATAAACCAGGCAGGATTAGAGGGTGTACACATTGATTATTCAGGGACTCCAATGTACCGTAAAGTGTACATTAAAACATAACTACTGTGTCATAAATTAGAACCTGAAACTAACTTTAATATAGTCATTACACACTTAATTAACAATGGGAAAGCAGTGAAGTACTGTGGTTAAATGTGGCATTGGATGTTAGGAGATCTAACCTGCAGACTTACCCCTGTCTAGGGGGTAAGAGCTTTGTAAAGTCAGGGGCTGGACCAGCCCACGTGGGTAGGTAGGACCTGCATACAGCCTGAATCAAAGTCATTTTCACAATGAATTGTCCAGGTTTGGGTTGTCACTTTGAAACAGTAAAGCACTTTCTCCAGGTTTTTGTCTCTTCGTCCAAACAAGAAGCTGAACTATAAAATCTCTAAGGTACCTATCAGCTCCAGAATTCTAGGACTGCCATTTTGCTCTCTTAGAATTCAGAAGAGTTTCTGGCTGTGGTCAACTGTCATCTTTGCAAAATTAATTTGAACCTCTAGTAATCATCCCCTTCTGTGGTCCCTAGCCACATTCTGGGCTTGGCCACATGAACGACTTTGGCCAATGGGGCTTCGTCAAGCAAAATACAAGCAAAGGCTTAATAAATGCTTGCACATTAGGACTTGTTCTCTTGAGACCCTCCCTCTTGGAACCCAGGTACCATTCTGTGAGGAGTCCAAGACTCACAAAGAAATCATATGCAGGAGAACCAAGGAATCTGGTAGACTTCCCTAACAGAGCTTCCAGTCAACTGCCAGTACCAACTGCTAGTCATGAGAGTAAGCATCTTGGACGTTACACCCCAGTTGAGCCCCCAGAGGAAGCAGCCCCAGCTAACACCGTGTAGAACAGAAGAACCTTCCAACCGAGCCCAGTCAACCCACAGAGTCATGACAGATGGTAAAAAACAAGTGTTTTAAAACACTAAGCTTTGGGGTGATATTATACAGCAATAGCTAACTGAAATTCTAGGAAACAATTTAAATGGCCTTGAGCTTTTGTAAAAAAAAAAAAACTGAGGAAAATTGAAAAATGTATATTTTTCTCTATATGAATTTTCCTGTATTGAAAAATATTTAAAATATTCCAATTATATTAAAATAGACTGAAAATACTTTAGTAGTGCTCAATAAATATTTGCAGATTAATATGTTTCCTCTTCCTGAAAAATATTTTTCCTCTTTACTTTCTCTTGAGAAAGTAGAGTTGTTCAAATGCACAATCAAATAAAGGTCACAAGGAAATGATATGTGCTATTCAGTCATTCTACTTGACACTTTGTTGACAGCTCTCAGAACACTCTCTCACTACTGATAATCCATAAAAATGGTTATCAAGCAAAGCAAAAACTTTAAAATAGGACTGCAGCTTCATGTCTGGTAAGGCAGAATATACTTTTTCCTGATTAAAAAAAAAAAAAGCTGTTGGCATTCAAAGCTGGGAAGAAATGGGCAAATTCAGACGAAAATGTAGGTTTTCCTAAACTAAAGGGATGAGACCCACAATTTTCAAAAATGATTGAAACCTATCAGGTGTGCCCCAGATCAAGGATCAGTGAAAAAGACAAGGAGTCTGCTGAAATAAAGTCAGCCTGGGACTGAGGGTCCCAGTAGAAAAGCCCTGAGTCAGGGGGCCTGCCCCCAATGAAATCAGGGAATAAAAGGAACAGTGGTTCTGAATCTGTATTGTGCTCTGGTGTGAGTGAAGAAAAAAATGTCTGTCAAATTGGAATACCTGCTCAACTTTGGCATGAAATTCCTCTGGCCAGTCATTAATAAGGGGTGAAGGATGATCTTTCCTCAAACCCTTAAAAGACAACGTAGGGGTGGGACTGCACGGTGTTTGAGGCTTCAGCCACTTCCCTCAGACATGGCCACAGTGTCGTCCCAGAAATGACGTCTCAAAAGATTTTTTTATTTCCCTGCCTTTGTTGTGTTACCAGGATCTGCAGCTTGGCAATGCATTAACCCAAACAGAAATAAGTTCCCAGTGATCATTACATGTTTTCACTCTTAGAGGGGTATGTCTCAGCTCTGGCTCTAGCAACAAGATAGGTCCTTAGGACATCAAGACTCCTAAAGTTTATCCCAGGAGGGTAGAACCAAAAAAGCTGGACACTCAGTTGGGTGAGATGGCTCAAGCTATTTAACCGGAATCCAAAAGAGAGATATGGTTTGATACCATACCTCTAGGCTGGTAAAGCAGGTTGCATCCATGTGGGGCATTTTGAAACATCTCAAAGATTATCTATGATGTGTGTAAGTAGTAAGTAATCTTCAGTGAATGCTTCAGTGCGGCCAGGTACTGTTTTAGATTCTGACATACACTGGTCACTGAATTCTCATATATAATTATGAGGTTAGGATCTTACAGAGGGACTGAGACACAAGGAAGTCATTTAACAGAGACACAGCCAATAAATGGGGAAGCCAGAATTCAGATCCAGTGTGCTCTGAACTAAGCCACATGCACTTCCTCACATCCCAAGCTTGAGGCCTTGCTCTACTGAATGTTAGGGGGCAGAGCAAAAGGAAGCCTTCACTGAACTTGAAGGTGAGGGAGAACAAATTGTACTTATGCTCTGCCGCAGCTATGTCAGAGACCTACTTTCTCTGTACCTTTCATCATAATTAATATACTCAATACTATTATCCAGGGAGGATAAAACCTGTTTTTAGCACCCAACCAAACCTAGGATCAGAAATCACTTGTCAACGTCCTCACTGGAGCTTGTCACAGTATCCTCTGTGCGTGTGTGTGTGTGTGTGTGTGTGTGAAGTCACTTCATTCTTGTCCAACTCTTTGTGACTCTGTGGACTGTAGCCCACCAGGCTCCTCTGCCCATGAAGTTTTCCAGGCAAGAATACTGGAGAGATTGCCATGCCCTCCTCCAGGGGATCCTCCTGACCCAGGAATCAAACCCTCATCTCTGACGTCTGCTGCACAGACAGACACTAGCACCACCTAGGAAGCCCTGCTGCTGCTGCTGCTGCTGCTGCGTCGCGTCAGTCGTGTCCGACTCTCTGCGACCACATAGACAGCAGCCTGCCAGGCTCCCCCATCCCTGGGATTCTCCAGGCAAGAATACTGGAGTGGGTTGCCATTTCCTTCTCCAATCCATGAAAGTGAAAAGTGAAAGCGAAGTCACTCAGTCGTGTCAGACTCTTAGTGACCCCATGGACTGTAGCCCGCCAGGCTCCTCCCTCCATGGGATTCTCCAGGAAAGAGTACTGGAATGGGGTGCCATTGCCTTCTCCTACAGTGGATTAAAGCATATTCGGAGTGTGATTAAATGCATTAAGAGCATGGTCCTGCCACAGAGATGAAGCTCAAAACGTCAGCTCTCCATTTCTCCTGGCTTGCTTCATTAGAGCTCTGAAATATAGCTCCTACATTTTTGGGGTTCTGCATGTGTATTGTTAGTATCAATTAGTGGCAGTATTTGCTGATATATCACTTGATAACTGTAAGTCCTTTTCTTCGGGTGTCTGTGCATGACTTGTCTTTACAGCCTCAGCTCTGTTTGCACTGACATCGGTTGCCCAGAATATCCCTCCTGTGGGTTAAATGATTTGCTTATGGCAATTGCAGAGGTGAGTGTTAGAGAATACAAGATAAGCAATAAAGAGAAAGGAGAGAAAAGGCACCACAGTCTACCATTTAGGAAAGTCGGTGGAAAGCTCCAAAAACCAGAAGCTTGATTTTACTTGTTTCTGTTTATGATCATAAAAGTATTATTATTAATAAGGTTATTTTACATTTTATGATCCTTTTCAGCTGGAGAGATTCCAAAGGGCTTTGTGAACTTTGCATGTGGCTTCACTGTTCTCATGCAGCCACTGCTCTTTCTTCCCTTACTAACAGCAAAGGCAGTGATGGTAGCAATAATCAATAGATAAAACCAAAATGCAGACATTGCCATCTCTCCCAACTCTGCTCAGTGTTAAAAGGGGGTTAATCTTTGCCCCCATGATCCATTTTCTAGGCAGGAAAAGGTTTTAGCAGCTGAGCAACCATTGGTAAGGGCTGAATTTCTGCCTGTTTGGACCACTGGGGACAATTAGAGCAAAATGAAATTGCTAACATCAATAGGGGAAAGGCTGCAAAGAATCCCAGCTAGAAATCTTAAGATTTGCTCCTATTTGTTACAGTGAAATATAGATTTTATTGCCCTAAAGACACTAAAACCGTAATGCCGACTCTGAGAATGTGAAACACAAAAGAAACACAGGGTAAGGTCCTAAAGAATGAAATTTAGAGGAAATGAGTAGAAGCTTAAAATAGAAAAACCGGGACATGTGTGATGAAAACCAGGGAAGTCTCAAGGCTAACAGCCACATTAACAGCTCTGATCGAGCAGCATAACCCAAAGTCCCCGGCCCCAGGCCCCAGAAGCCCCAGCACCTGGCTGAGAGCACACTGTCTTAGGGGCCTGTTTCCCATTTGTTATTAAGTACACTTCTTAGTGGACCCAGAATCCATTTCTTGAGAATCACGATCTTCTGCTTGAATCAGAAGGAGATTTTTACTTAGCTGGAAATTTTTAAGACTGTATTTGGTACAATACTAGCATTGCTAGCTACCAGAGAAGTTCAAGAAATATGGGTTTCTTTATTCTTTTCTCCCCCTAAAAAAAAAAAAACCGGTTAGATTCTTGTACTGTACTTTATTTTTAATTATGTAACAAATACATTTATAGCATTTGCCATGTGCCAGATACTGTTCTAAGTGCTTAACGATATCACTCTTTCAAATGTCACAACAACGCTATGACACAGGTGCTACTGTTTGTAAAAGAAGAAATTTACAGATAAGGAACCTGAGGCACAGAGAGGCTAAGTAACTTGCCTACTGTCACACAGCTAATGAATGGTGAAGCAAAGATTTAAACTCAAGGAGTCTGAGTCAAGTTCATGTTTTTACCACTCTGCTATTCTGCTTCCTTTGTATGTGCTAAATTATACACAAAAATTTTGAGAGGCAATTTTCAGTGGAACACCAAGAAAATATTATCAAAGCAAAGGACAATGAAAAATTATAATTTAGGGAAATAGCTTTAATTTTTAGGTTGCTTACATCAAAATCTTATTTTTTAAAACCATTATCTTAACCTTAAATACTAAGACTTTTTTTCCTAAAGGGAGGAGCCATGCATTTATCATGGTGGTGGTTCAATTCTATTTTAGAACTTCAAGGAAGAGAGGGGTTTTAAAGGTATAAACGGTTTGACATACACAGGAGGATGGACCAGAGTGATGAGCTGCTGCTAAGTCGCTTCAGCCGTGTCCGACTCTGTGTGACCCCATAGACGGCAGCCCACCAGGCTCCCCCGTCCCTGGGATTCTCCAGGCAAGAACACTGGAGTGGGTTGCCATTTCCTTCTCCAATCCATGAAAGTGAAAGTGAAGTCACTGAGTCATGTCCAACTCTTAGCGACCCCATGGACTGCAGCCTCCCAGGCTCCTCCGTCCATGGAATTTTCCAGTACTGGAGTAGGGTGCCATCGCCTTCTCTGAGAGTGATAAGCACTTGAGTTTAAATCCTGGCTTGGCCACTTACTATTCATATGAATTTGACCAAAGAACTTAATCTTCTACACCCCAGTTTCCTGATCTATAAAGTGAGGATAATAATATGCCCACCACATAAGCTATTGTGAGAATTAATTAAAATAATACATGCAAAGTACTTCCAGTGCCTGGCTCATGCAAACTGGCCGTGACACTGAGAACCTGGACAGTGGAATATAATGAGAATTAAATAAAAGACCTGAAACAGAGTCACCTCTCCTCTGAGTCCTCTGGGGGAACCTGTGTAAGGTGCCTGCATCAACGAGAGCAACAGGAAGGCCTGCCCACTTTTGAGGTGTGATCTTCAGTTTAATTTCTGAAATCCCCACCCTGCACCTCTGAGGGCCCAGCTCAGCCCAGCTGGCCCCTGCCCCCCTCCCTGTACTTCATTCAGACCCCACTCGGGGCCACAACCCTCACTCACCACCAGAGTGGAGCCGCTGCTCAGGCTGCCAGGCAGTCCACTGTGAGGGCCGACCGGCTTGGTCTAGAACCAGGGCAGGGATCCGTCCTGGGACGAGGTATCTGGGAGAAGCAGCATGTAGTTCTGCCAGAGCAATACACTCCGTGGTGAATGCTGCCCCTCTGGGAAGGGGACGGCAGCCTGAGGCCTCCAGACTGAGCCCCAGGGAGGACTGCTTGTACTTTTAGTTGCTTCTCTTTTTCTTTTGCTTTTAGTTACATAGGTCATGCATGCCTGCTGAAGAAGGACTGAATTGATACAGTAATACGTAAAAGCTCTTCCTTACTCCCACTGCCTTATCACACTCCCCAGGAAAAAAGCCCAGATAGCAATGCGGAGAGTTCCTGGTTGTTTTGGACTTCCCAGGTGGCACTAATGGTAAAGAACCTGCCTCCAAATGCAGGAGACCTAAGAGACACACATGTGATCCCTGGGTCAGGAAGATTCCCTGGAGAAGGAAATGTCAAGCACTCCCGTATTCTTGCCTGAAGAAGCCCATGCACAGAGGAGCCTGGTGGGCCCCAGTCCATGGGGTCACAAAGACTCAGACACAACTGAAGCAACTTAGCAAGCAAGCACACACCATACAGTGCTCTCTTTTTACCAAAAACAAAAACAAAAGAAAGGAGTGGGAGGACTATACTGTTGTCTATATTTTTCTTCACCTTGTTTCTGACACTTAAAAAATATCACATACACCTTTCCAAGACAGAACACATAACTCATTTTTACCAACTGCATATTCATCCATTGTGCGGAGCTTCAAATTTTATTTACTCTTTGCCTCAATGACAGTCATTATGGTTTGTGTTGTTGTTGTACAGTTTGATTTTTTTTTGCCATCATATTCAGTGTTCCTGAGAAAACCTTCATACAAGTATACAAGTATTTCTGCAAGAAAGATTCCTAGAAATACAACTGCTGGTTCCTAATATGTGGGGTTTTTTTTAATAGGTGCTCAAAATTGAGAACCATTTCCTAAATAAAATGCAAACACCTGCATTGATTGCTATCAAAAAAAAAGGTGGTAAGAATTTTACACTTCAAAGGAAGAGCACCGGTGAACATTTTGTTTTAACATGATGTTCTTCTTATTTAAATAATTTTCTTAAAACATCCTGGTTTGAAGAATACAATATTAAGATATACCATGAAGCAAATCACAGGTTGCAGTTAAAACCTAGGAGATAAATTAAAGGAAGACAAAGAAACCAGTTCTAAAGTATTCTGCTCAATAATGATATGTGCTCAAACCTCTTCTCTGCCTGATATTTCCTGCAGTCGATCTCACTGTCATTCTAAGTGGTTAAGTCCCAGACCACCTTGAATCAGCATCTTTAGACGTGTAGTTTAAGCAACTGAATTTTTAAATGTTTCCAGGTGATTCTGAAACATGGTGAGATTGAGAACATAGCTACAGTCCTCACTAATTTGGTAATTTCTAAAAGTTTAGCAAAAAATAACAATCTTTCAGTGGCATTGAAATGGTTTTTAAAAGTTAAACAATAAAAGAATAGCAAATTCTCTAAATTTTAAATGGATTGAATTTATAAAAAGAAATGCAACTTCAAATATTTTTTATTTTCTTTAACTAATCATCATGAATAAATAGTTATTTACATCACATAAATTAAAGAGGATAGAATAGTGGTTACCAGGGAGGTAGAGGAGGGGAGAGGGCAAAATCCCAAAAAACGGTAAAGGGGAGCAACTGTATGGGGATGGATGGAAATTTTTGGTGGTGAGTATGCGGGAAGGTACCTAGAAGTAGAAACATAATGTTGTACATATGAACTTATTTAAGGTAGTAAACCAATGTTGTTATTTAGTCACTAAGTCATGTCCAACTCTTTGTAACCCCAGGACTGTAGTCCGCCTGACTCCTCTGTCCATGGGATTTCCCAGGCAAGAATTCTGGAGTGGGTTGCCATTTCCTTCTCTAGATCTTCCTGACCCAGGGATGGAACCTATGTCTCTTGCACTGGCAGGCATATTCTTTATCACTGAGCCACCAGGGAAGTCAGAAAGCCAATCTCTATTGGTAATAAACCAAATAAATATGTTGTTATTCAGTCGCTTAGTTGTGTCTGACTCTCTGCAACCCCATGGACTGCAGCTTGCCAGGCCTCCCTGTCCTTCGGCATTTCCCAGAACTTGCTCAAATTCAAGTCCATTGAGTTGGTGATGCCATCCAACCAAGCAGACCTCTGTCATCTCCTTCTCCTCCTATCTTCAATCTTTCCCAGGGTCTTTTCCAATGAGCTGGTTCTTCAAATCAGGTGGCCAAAGTGTCAGAGCTTCAGCATCAGTCCTTCTAATGTATATTCAGGATTGATTTTCTTTAGGATTGATCTTTGATCTCCTTGCAGTCTTGAGAAGACTCTCAAGAGTCTACTCTCAAGAGTCTTCTCCAATACCACAGTTTGAAAGCATCAATTCTTTAGCACTCAGCTTTCTTTATGGTCCAATTCTCACATCCATACATGACCACTGGAAAAAATATAGCTTTGACTAGACAGGTCTTTGTTGACAAAGTAGTGTCTCTACTTTTTAATATACTGTCAAGGTTTGTTATAGCTTTTCCAAGGAGCAATTTAATTTTGTGGCTGCAGTCACCATCTGCAGTATTCGGGAGCCCAAGAAAATAAAGTCTGTCACTGTTTCCATTGTTTCTCCATCTATTTGGCATGAAGTGATGGGACTGGATGCCATGATCTTAGTTTTTTGAATGTTGAGTTTTCCTCTTTCACCTTCAAGAGGCTCTTTAGTTCCTCTTTGTTTTCTGCCATAAGGGTGGTGTCATCTGCACATATGAGGTAATTGATATTTCTCCCAGCAATCTTGATTCCAGCTTGTGCTTCATCCAGTAACATATGTACATACATACATATACACACACATATACAGTTGTTGTGACTATACCCAGGGCAGAGTATCTGTGACAGGCAGGTGTATGATTCTAGAGAAATCAAACAATAGAATAAATTGGAATGTTGAAGACAAATAAGAAGGGTAACAGAGCCAGGCAGGGTTAACACATACAGTGTGAGCAAACAGAAGTTTTTGACGACAAGAAGCCGTGGAAAAATTCTTTGGAAGGCCAGGTTCTCTCTAAGCTTCAATTTTTAGGGATAGATCGGCACTACCCAAGGGAGAGGCAGATAACAAGACTTGGTAAATGTTTCCCGGGTGGTAGTGCAACTGCATCCTAAGAAAAGACAACATAATAAGAGATTATCAGCACAGGAGGTCAGGCCAGCAGCCTGCTCCAGCTTTTGTCAAGAGCCAGCAACGATTCATAGTCATAAAAACTGACTGTGGAACAGGGACTTAGAAGGGACAAGTACAGAATTAAAACCCAAGCCCTCCTCTGCACAGAGTATGAGTGAGGTGACATCTATCTTTTTCTTTTTCTTCCACTAGAATCTTTGTGTTAAATGAAAAGTCGGTTATTTTAAACCAACAAGGGAGATTTCATGCCAGAGGGCGCAATGTAATTGCTTCTTTTCCTAACAGTTAATTAGCACTCCACATTTAAAGTCAGTTTATATCCTGATATATAAAATCCAGTGATTCCTAGATGGTTAAACATTTAGAATTGTATTTTCCAATTTTGTTATAAAAACAGCATTCCATACTTTTCTGACCTTTGTCAAGATTAGGGTGTGGTTTGGAAACTTACATTCAGTTTAGATTAGTTCAGTTGCTCCGTTAGGTCAGACTCTTTGCAACCCCATGGACTACAGCATGCCAGGCCTCCCTGTCCATCACCAATTCCCGGAGTTTACTCAAACTCTATGTCCATCACATCGGTGATGCCATCCAACCATCTCATCCTTTGTCGCCCCCCTCTCCTCCCGCCTTCAATCTTTCCCCAAATCAGGGTCTTTTCCAATGAGTCAGTTCTTCGCATGAGGTGGCCAAAGTATTGCAGTTTCACCTTCAGCATCAGTCCTTCCAACGAATATTCAGGACTGTTTTCCTTTAGGATGGACTGTTTTGATCTCCTTGCAGTCTAAAGGACTCTCAAGAGTCTTCTCCAACACCACAGTTCAGAAGCATCAATTCTTGGGCACTCAGCTTTCTTCATAGCCCAACTCTCACATCCATACGTGACTACTGAAAAAATCATAGCTTTGTTGGTAAAGTAATGTATCTGCTTTTTAATATGCTGTCTAGGTTGGTCATAACTTTTCTTCCAAGGAGCAATCACCTTAATTTTATGGCTGGAGTGATTTTGGAGCCCAAAGAAATAAAGTCTGTCACTGTTTCCATTACTTCTCCATCTATTTGTCATGAAGTGATGGGACCAGATGCCATGATCTTAGTTTTCTGAATGTTGAGCTTGAAGCCAACTTTTTCACTCTCCTCTTTCACTTTCATCCAGAGGCTATTTAGTTCCTTTTCGCTTTCTGCCATAAGGGTGATGACATCTGCATATCTGAGGTTATTGATATTTCTCTTGGCAACCTTGATTCCAGCTTGTAATTCATCCAGCTCAGCGTTTCTCAGCATGTACTTTACATATAAGTTAAATAAGCAGGGTGACAATATGCAGCCTTGACGTACTCCTTTCCCAATTTGGAACCGGTCTGTTGTTCCATGTCAGTTCTAATTGTTGCTTCCTGACCTGCATACATATCTCTCAGGAGGCAGGTTTGGTGGTCTGGATTCCCATCTCTTTAAGAATTTCCCACAGTTTGTTGTGATCCACACGGTCAAAGGCTTTAGTATAGTCAATAAAGCAGAAGCAAATGTTTTTCTGGAACTCTCTTGCTTTTTCGATGATTCAACGGATATTGGCAATTTGGTCTCTGGTTCCTCTGCCTTTTCTAAATCCAGCTTGAACATCTGGAAGTTCACAGTTCATGTACTGTTGAAGCCTGGCTTGGAGAAACTTATATTACCATATGTAAAACAGATAGCCAGTGGGAATTTGCTGTGTGTCTCAGGGAACTCAAGCAGGGGCTCAGTATCAACCTAGAGGGGTGGGATGGGGAGGGAGATGGGAGGGAGTTTCAAGAGGGAGGGGACGTATGTATACCTGTGGCTGATCCATGTTGATGTTTGACTAAAAACAAGAAAATTCTGTAAAGAAATTTTTTTTTTTAAAAAGAGTAGGGTGTGGTTATGAGGCTTAGAAAATCCATTTGGTAAATCTCCACAGATGCAGTCAACCACATTTTGAAGAACGGAGCACCACCTGGGATCCTAAAACTAGAAAATCATGATCAGGACAAAAAAATAGATGGTAACCTCATCTGATGGTAACATCCCTGATTCTGGTCAAGACCAAGCTTCAGGGAGTCCAAGATGGAATAACTGAGGAACTCAAAACAAGCTAGTCAAAGACTCTGCATTCAACCTAATTTGAAGAATTCACCCAAAACCAAAGGACTTTGTGTAATATTAAACAAAGCAACACAGAAATAGAAACATCCAGAATGAGTTTCCAACACCACCAAGATAGTAATAGCGACCTCTTCACTGGAGACAAAATATTCCTGCCTATAGCTCCTTCAAGGATATGTGTTCTGTAACAGCCTTGCTACCATGACATCAAAATAATAATTCTAACGGTAAAATCACACTTATTGTTTCCCTGAAAGGTTTTCAAAATCTCCTGGGCGATTGTGCACATCTTGAAACAAAATTCTAGATTCACTACAATTTTTTTCAATAAATATACATCCCTTGACAAAGTCTTGGAAGCAAAACAAGAATAGAATAATGCTGTCATAAAACACTTAGGAATTCCTGAATTAGGAAAAGCTAGTTAGTATTTCAGAGAGCACCAAAGTTAAACCCTCTCAGTGGAGGATATATGTGGAAAGAAATATACACAGTAAAGTTACATAGACACCTGCTTCTGGGAAAGAAACAAAGTAGCTTTAAGGAAGAAGAAAAGTTTCACAACAGAAGCAGAGAACTTTGAAGGTAAAAACAAAGGTAACTCTGATCCACAGAGCAGGAGGGATCCCACAAGTGCACACAGTAAAAACCTGTTATAACATTTATGAAGACATAGAAAAAAGAAAACAGACAGTGAAATTCATCTGGTGTACATTCTAGACAATGCAGCTATGCTACTCAGTACTGATTTCTAGTTTTTATTCCAAGACACTTCAGCTTCTTTGTGGTGAGAGCTAAACAGAAATTAAGAATTGGACCAAAAAAAGTTTAACAAAAACACACAAATAGTGATTGCTTTTGCTCCTTAACCCATGCCCACACTGGTTTCAGAGAAGGCCCCATACTTGTTTGCTGGACTAATACCCCAGGAGAAAAATGAATCTGGATTTTTTTTTTAACTGTTCCTCTAATTTGACTAACCGTAAGGCTCGTTTGTATGTTTCCAAACATCAAGATCTGGACTGAATTTCCAGTCCTCACAGGTGCCCAGACTTCAGCATCCCAACAGTGAGTGTTGGTCCCCTTTCAGGTGAAAGCCTATCTGATCAATACCTTTCTGACTCTCAGACCAGACTCATTCGACTTGTGTAGGATGGAGAAGCCAGTGCAGGAGATATGAGAGATATGGGTTCGATCCCTGGGTGGGGAAGATTCCCTGGAGGAGGGCCTGGCAACCCACTCCAGTATTCTTGTCTGGACAATCTCCATGGACAGAGGAGCCTGGGGGGCTACAGTCCACAGGGTCGCACAGAGTTGGACATGACTGAAGCAAATTACCACACATGCACAAAGTTAATGAGATATGATGTGTCCGTCTAGTCAAGGCTATGGTTTTTCCTGTGGTCATGTATGGATGTGAGAGTTGGACTGTGAAGAAGGCTGAGCGCCGAAGAATTGATGCTTTTGAACTGTGGTGCTGGAGAAGACTCTTGAGAGTCCCTTGGACTACAAGGAGATCCAACCAGTCCATTCTGAGGGAGATCAACCCTCGGATTTCTTTGGAAGGAATGATGCTAAAGCTGAAGCTCCAGTACTTTGGCCACCTCATGCAAAGAGTTGACTCATTGGAAAAGACCCTGATGCTGGGAGGGATTGGGGGCAGGAGGAGAAAGGGACGACCGAGGATGAGATGGCTGGATGACATCACCGACTCGATGGATGCGAGTCTGAGTGAACTCCGGGAGTTGGTGATGGACAGGGAGGCCTGGCGTGCTGCGATTCATGGGGTCGCAAAGAGTCGGACAGGACTGCGCGACTGAACTGAACTGAAAGAATAGGAACAGAAGACAAAACATTCCACAATCTCACTCTGCCCGTCTCCCTTTAACATCAAATACTATAGATTTACAAAGACGCTCTGTCCTTCTGGGTGGGGGGAAAGCAGCTCCTCATCACCAACCTGGACTGATAACGGAGGAGCAGCAGTGACCGGCCTGGGCAGAGCACATGGCTTCAACATAACAGCCTTCCTCTCTCACATCGCTGCCTTTCAGGGTTCTCCTGTTTCCAGAATGGTAGGGTCCCACATGTTAATTCCCATTGGGTTTCCAGCACAGCCAGCCAGCCTTTAATGGGGAAAGACACAAAGGGGACTAGCAACTATTTCAATCTTATCCTCTAAGTGAACATTCTGTTATTCCCTTCCCTTTTGCATTATCGTTGCTACGGTACTTTAAACTTCTCCCATCATTAAGCCTTCTGAGTGAAATACTGAACTGATTAATGTGGCATTTTCCACTAAACTGTTTCAGGAAATGTTGCACCTTACCAGTGGGATGCTTTTGAATAATGTAATCTCCTTAGGATAATTAAAACTAAGTTCTAAGTTAGTACCTTTTCTCCCTAGAGGCACTCATCAAAATGTCAAGTGTTCCTTCTAGTAGAACTGCAATCCCATAATACAAACAAATATATTACCCACCGCTCCTCACTAGCAAGAAGCCCTTGCTGCATTTTTCGTCACTTCATTTCTAACCTGAGCTAGCAGCCTAAGAAGGACGATCACTGGAAGCCACCGTGACCCCAGTACCCAGAGCAGAATTCCATGCTATCTTCCCAGTCTACAATTACTAACATTTCTTTCGACAATTTGTCTTCAACAGATGAACTTTTTGTTGTTGTGTTGTTATTTACGTGTAAAGAACAGTGCGGCTCTAAAAATCATTTGTTCTCCTAAGGCTTTCCACTTAGTTTCAAAGAAAAAAAAAAAAATCAGGGACACAGTGCCCTCTTCTGGCTGAGAAAGCAAGACGACTGTGAAAACCTGAATAGCATTTTCCCGGGTTTTCAAAGACTACTTGGTATATGGTGAATAATAAACAAATAATCAGCACTGTTGTTGACGTTTGCAACATTATTCTCTCTGGGGACAAGGTCAGGTCCAGCTGAGAGGGCTGGTCCCAGATGCCCAGCTTTTAGGAGCTCTGGAGGGAGGAAGATAGGTGGACCATTCTCCAGGGGAGATTTGAAATTAATGAGAGAAATTGGTGTCAAGAGACCCATCCTTCTCTGGAACAAATACTGAATCCAAGACAAGGATAAGTTCATTTTAAAACTTCAGGAGCCTTCTCTTTGAATAGCTATCAGAGAGAAGTTGGTATCTCTTGCTAATTACTGGTTTTCTCTAGAAAAATCTGAAAAGGTTTCCAAATAGCAGTCTATTATTTTTCTATGATTATAATTACTCTAATAGTTTGCCTCCCCAAGATCATATTAGAGTCTCCGCCAGAGCTCACACTGGCCTTTGAGGAGCCCCAACCCCCAAACGAAGGGGCCCTGCCAGTCTCCATCTGGGAAGAAGATGGGAGGAAGTGACAGGAAAGCACAGACTGTAGGAGACAGGAGGGCCCAGCAGGACTTTGAAAGAGAAATATTCAATGCTGGAACGTGCTTCTTACCAAATAATGTTTTCATTCTCTAGAAAAACATGCTTCTTTCCAGTCTGAAGGCCAGGCTGGCTGCCACTTCTCTTCTCTATGCCTGCCAACTAGTCATTAGCAAACAATGAGTGACAGGGCGTCTGAAACGAAGAAGGATATGGGCATGCAGTAGCAAAGGGAATGACGGGAGGGGGTCAGAGAGGAGAAATTAAGTACCAGCTGGAGGCGGCCCTCTTCACTAGGAGGGAGCTTCAGGATGAAGAAAAAGGTGAGGTCAGCAGAGCTGAGGAATGCCGGCTCCTGGCCGCACAGCTCGGCAGAGGCCACAGGATGTGTGCACATGGACACATGGACACTTGGGGAAGTGTGCGGCTGGGGGTGTGCAAGCCATGGCAATGGCTGGGGCAGAATATTTCCTATAGTTGACCAGTGACAAAAATTCCTTGAGTGAAAAATTCCAGAAAGTAGCTTTCAGAACACCCAAGTTAAAGCTCTCTGGATGACAAGTTTTACAAATCCTCTTCAACATAACTCAAGCAAAAACAAGAATTAAAAGCCTCCTGTGGTGCCTCATACTCTCCAAAGTCAGGAATTACAATGGGGGCTGGCCCCTTGTATGCCTGGAGCCAGGAACTAAAAAGCAGTTATGAAAAGAGTCTCTGCTGCCTGCCTACCTCTATTCCTCCAGGGTCATGTGGCTTCTCACTCCCTATTTCTTTCTTTTCTAACTTCTGCTTCCTGTATATACAGCTGGGGGCCACAGTCTCAGAGATTAATTGTTCTCAATTCAAATGATCTATAAAACAAATAACTAGCATCATTCATTCCAATTCTAAATTTCAAGGAAAGACAATTTGCTCTATCCTGCTTAGGTTCACCTGTTTCCTAAGCAGCCACAAAAAAGGGGAAAGGTCATGCACTATAATCATGACTATCAGGATTCACCCTGGGAAAACAGTTCCTAGAGAAGAGGATGATCGACTGGAAAAAAATATAATGATAAATATGTTTTCATTTTGACTCTTTAGGGCCTTCAAGCTGAAATGGTTTTATAAAATGGCTAAGAAGCAATTTTTTTGGAGAAAAAAATTTGGCATTTTTGACTGTTTCTGAAAGCTTTTGAAAAGGATAAAGGAAAGAAGGGGCACTGTATAGTATACAGTGGAAGAATAACTGACTTGGGAGCTACATGATCTTAGTACCACTCCTGGCTCCACCAAACTATATGTGAACTAATGATGTAACTTCCAACACAGTTTTCTCATCTATAAGAACTCCTAGTAGTTACCTGTCTATGTTACAGGGTTGGATAAGCAGGAGAGTTTCAGTGTTCCATTGCTTATAACTATAGGTTACAGAGAGTCTTGGGACTACATTACAGCTGCCTACAAGAAAGAAAAACATGGGAGTTGTTCCAATCACCATCAGCCTCATCTGGAGGAACTAAGTTGTACGTTTTTGGAGAGTTAAAGTCTTCTAGAGCTGAAGCAGTTGCTAAGGAAATCATGTACTTAATAACAAGAACTAGGTGCAGATTGATATCAGGGGGTGAGACAAGGAAGCTCCCACTGGCACTCACTGGGTCAGAAATGAGCAAATCCAAGGCTAGTGTGTAGCATGTAACCCTTTGTTCAGCAAAGTGATTCAACTGGCTAAAGTGATGCTTTATTATATTGATTTAAGGCTTGTTACTCCCAGGCACAGGGTGATAATCTGCCCAGCCCCTCTGGATTCAGGGCTCAGTATTCCCTTTCTCCCCCAGCATTGTTCATGCATCCCTTCTTGAAGATGCACGCTCAAGAACAATGACTTTCCCAGCAAAAAGACCATTCTTTTGGCAAGTGGATCTTCCCCAGTTTGTTGTGAGACCTGATTAGATAATGGATATAAAAATGCTTTGAAAACTGTAAAGCACTACACAGATGTAAGTTACTATAATTATGATGATTAACAGGGTCATAAAGGGAAACCATTAAATCATTCACACAAAATGACACATGCATCCAGTACTAAAAGTAATCAAGCAGGGAGCCTAAAGCAATTTGACCATCTTCCTCTCCTTCCAAGTTCCTTTCCATTAAGCTTTTGTGGGTTTGTTCATCCATAAAACCAGAAGATATATTTGGCTCCAGGCTTTTGCTCTCTCAGCTGAATGGAGGAATACCTCCTTTGATTATTCCAAATTCAGGAGAGGGAAAATGTATATACATCTCTGGGACACATACCATGCTGCCTACCAAGTGTTCCAGAGAAATGACAAATCAGAGCTGAATTCTGGTTTCTTCTTCAAGCTCCCTGCAGCCAGGATTGGGAATGCAAGTGTTGAAGAGGTGAGAGAAAGAGCAAAAGAGACAGAAAGGCAGAGATGAGGACAGAAAGGGGCACAGTCAGATAGGGACTACTCTGGGTTCAACGGGCCTTCTTACGGCTCTACAGAAAGTAAATGAAAGAACAGCGGTCTTTCCTGCAGCAAAGTGTTATGCGGGGCCCTGAAGTACAATGATCTTATTCCAAAAATAGGTAAGCAGCACATAAGAGCCACTGTCAGCTAGCAAGCAACACAACCTGAGGGTTTAGTTCAAAGATAGCCATTTCTGAGCAGTAAACAGACTGACATCCAAACTGAAGGATTCTGGTGAAGGACAATGAAGGCTCTTCTAGTCAATTCATGTGGGTGTAGGTAGAAATTGGAAAACAGTCTGCTTAAGTGAGTATAATAAAGTAGATCCTTTGACAATATGCAAAATTTATATTTCATGAAATAAAAGCTGATGGAACTGAAGAAAGCATAATTTGTTACTGGATATGAAGAAGATATGAAGACTGGACAAGAGAAGTCTTAAGCATTTTGGGAAGAGATCATGTTTGCCAGTTCCTAATGTAATTTTGCAAAGTCAAAACTCAGGAAACCTTTTCCCTTGGAATCCTTATTTGTAATTAGAGTTTGCTGATTAATAGAATTTTTTTTTCATTTTTATTGGAGATAGTTGCTTTACAATGTTGTGTTAGTTTCTGCTGTACAACAAAGTTAACAGCTGTAAGTATTCATATATCCCCTCCCTCCCACCGCCTCCATCCCATCCTTCTAGGTCCCCACAGAGCACCAAGCTAAGCTCCCTGTGCTAAACAGTATTCCGCACTAACTATCTGCTTTATATCTGGCAGAGCACATACATCAGTCCCAAACTCCCAATTCGTGTCTGCCCAAGCCCACATCTGCAGTTCTTCAAATGATGGCCTTCTATTCAAACTCACAAGATTCACAGTCATGACCACTGTTATGTCCAAAAAGACACAACTCTTACTAAGATTAAAAACAATGATGAATAAATGGAAAAACAATCTTAAAAATATTTTGAAAAATAAAAACACATGTACCTTACTATACTTTTTAACTGGACTTTTAAATATTAGGATTATTCTATTCCTTATTTTCCTTATAGCTTCTAAGAATGAACTCATAGCTCCTTCTCACAGGAGTAGTGGGGAAATGATGAAGTTCAGAGTGAGAAGATCTGAGTTTAAATTCTAGTTCTATCTAGTTGTTAAGACCTTGAGAAGTCACTTAATGTTACCAAGTATATGAAATCAGAGTGATGGTATACCTCCACACTACTTCAAGGAGTGAATAGATAGTGAATAGACTAGATAAGAATATGTATGTTTAAGAGTGTTATAAACTATGCAAAGTCTTACACAAGTAATAAATTTTAGAGATCACAGAATTACAATTGGAAGGAAACTAATATCAGCCTGTCCTAAGATTTTTTAAGTCCTTTAAGATGAAAGAACTTAATTATTGCAAGCTGTTATAACAAAGTACTACAGACTGAGTGACTTGTAAACAACAGACACTGATTTCTCACAGTTCTAGAGACCGGAAGTCCAAGATCAGGGCATCAACATGGTCAAGTTCTGGGGTGCAGATGCCAATCTTTTCATGGTATCTTCACACGGTAGAAAAGAGCAGGAGAGCTCTCTGGGGTCCCCTTTTTAAAGGTACAGATAATCTCATTCATGAGGGCTTTATCTTCATTACCTATGTACCTCCACCCCGAAAACCATCATTTTGGAAGTGAAGATTTTGACATAGGGATTTTAGTTAAAGGAGAAACAAATGTTCAGTCCATAACACAAAAGTGAAAAAAGTGTTAGTCATTCAGTTGTGTCTGACTCTTTGTGACCCTATGGACTGTAGCTCACCAGGATTCCCTGTCCATGAAATTCTCCAGGCAAGAATACTGGAGTGGGTAGCCATTCCCTTCTCCAGGGGATCTTCCTGACCCAGGGAGCAAACCTCCATCTCCTGCATTGCATTCTTTACCATCTGAGTCACCAGGGAAGCCTGCCCATAACAGATCTTTTCTTCAAATAAAATCATACATAACAAATAAGCAGCAGAGCTGTTCTTTTAAAGCAAGGAAGGAGAGGGTACCAGATCTCAGCTACATTTATACCACAACCAACCCCAGCCCCACAGTCCGACTGATACTGCCCCAGGGGAGAATCAAGCACTTAGGTATTATTCAAAGCACAAATTTAAAACTCACTGATATTTCCCAACCTCCTTAAATTACAGTTGAGGAAAATGAGGTCATGGAGTGGGTTACAATCAGTTCTTCTATGAAATATGTGTCTAAAACACCAACTAGTTTATATATGTTTGACATATACCGGATACTATATTAGGTTATATACAGATTTTTCCTAGCCAAGGGTAGCCAGAATCACAGGAGGAAATAAAAGGAAAGCTCTCAACTCTGCTGCACTACAGGCAGGAGCCCTTTCAATTCTATTTAAAAAATAACTAAAATGGGCATACCTTGTTTTATTGCATTTTGCTTTGCAGATACTAAGCTTTTTACAAATTGAAGGTTCGTACCAAGCTTGTGTTGAACAAGTCGGTCAGTGCTATTTTTCCAATAGTATTTGTTTACTTCGTGTCTTTGAGTCAAAACATTTTGGTGATTTTGCAATAAAACAAATTTTTTTCATTCTTTTTCTATTTTTTATGGTGATCCATGATCAATAATGTTTAATGTTACTATTTATTTGACATTTTTTAACAACAAAAGTTTTTTAATTAAGGTATGTACATTTTTTTTAGATAATGCTGGTCCCATCACTTCATGGGAAATAGATGGGGAAACAGTGGAAACAGTGTCAGACTTTATTTTGGGGGACTCCAAAATCACTGCAGATGGTGATTGCAGCCATGAAATTAAAAGACGCTTACTCCTTGGAAAGAAAGTTATGAGCAACCTAGATAGCATGTTCAAAAGCAGAGACATTACTTTGCCGACTAAGGTCCGTCTAGTCAAGGCTATGGTTTTTCCAGTGGTCATGTACGGATGTGAGAGTTGAACTGTGAAGAAGGCTGAGTGCTGGAGAATTGATGCTTTTGAACTGTGGTGTTGGAGAAGACTCTTGAGAGTCCCTTGGACGGCAAGGAGATCCAACCAGTCCATTCTGAAGGAGATCAGCCCTGGGATTTCTTTGGAAGGAATGATGCCAAAGCTGAAACTCCAGTACTTTGGGCACCTCATGCGAAGAGTTGACTCATTGGAATAGACTTTGATGCTGGGAGGGATTGGGGGCAGGAGGAGAAGGGGACGACAGAGGATGAGATGGCTAGATGGCATCACTGACTCGATGGACGTGAGTCTGAGTGAACTCCGGGAGTTGGTGATGGACAGGGAGGCCTGGCGTGCTGCGATTCATGGGGTCGCAAAGAGTCGGACACAACTGAGCGACTGAACTAAACTGAAAAGACACTTACTCCTTGGAAGGAAAGTTATGACCAACCTAGATAGTATATTCAAAAGCAGAGACATTACTCTGCCAACAAAGGTCCATCTAGTCAAAGCTATGGTTTTTCCAGTGGTCATGTATGGATGTGAAAGTTGGGACTGTGAAGAAAGCTGAGTGCCGAAGAATTGATGCTTTTGAATTGTGGTGTTGGAGAACACTCTTGAGGGTCCCTTGGACTGCAAGGAGATCCAACCTATCCATTCTAAACAAGATCAGTCCTGGGTGTTCTTTGGAAGGACTGATGCTAAAGCTGAAGCTCCAGTACTTTGGGCACCTCATGCGAAGATCCAAAATGAAAAAAAAATATATAATATCCTGTAAAATACTCTAGTAAAATTTATATTTTTAAAAGCTTATAAAAGCATATATGGAAAAAGCTTTTGAAATCTGCATGGTTATTTGTCTCATTATGCATATTAAAATAGTGAAAAAGCATTATTGAGAATTTTACTCCTCTTGCTCCATATGCATTCTGTGTGTGAGACTCTATAGAGGCAAAATGTGGACACAAAGATCCTCTTTTTTCCTTCCCTGGTGGATTAGAGAATCTTGTTGCTTTGAAACAAATCTATCAAGTTACATAAATTCTGTGTTTGGGGGTAGGGATAAAGAACAGAGAAGGGATAGGAAGGGAAGAATATTCATTATGTGTCAAACACTAGTAGTATTAAAGAAAAAAAATTCAATGCCTCTTGTAAAGCATGATATTGTTGCTGTTTAGTCTCTAAGTCATGGCTGACTCTTTCACAATCTCATAAACTGTAGCCTGCTGGGCTCCTCTGTTCGTGGATTTCCCAGGTAAGAATACTAGAGTGGATTGCTATTTCTTTCTCCAGGGGATTTTCCCAAACCAGGGATCAAACCCTTGTCTTTTGCATTGGCAGACAGTTCTTTACCAGTGAGCCAGCTGGGAAGCACAAAGCATGATAAAGGAGGACTTTATTCAAGAGAAGGGCTGTTATAGCAAGTAATAACCACTGGGGTGGAATTTTGCAGTGAGGGAAGGAGACTGAGCTCAACTCCCAATACAGCAAGTGGGAATTTATAGTCAGGGAGCAGGGTAAGGGGGGAGGTTGTTCATAAGCTGACCTAAGGAGATGCTTCCTGAAAGTAGGCTGGGTGGTCAGATGGTGACCTGGGGGATGGTGGAGGATGAGGGGCTGGGTTGACATCGAGGGTGATCAGATCCGAAGGACAAGGGATTCTGGTCAAACTGATTTATCAGGATTCTTGCTAAAACTGCAAAATGAAGAGAGAAACATGGAAACCGACCTCACTGCAAAAAGTTCAGGGGAGCCTGAGTACAGTCTGTTCGTAGTGGGATTATATATGTTACCACTTTTAGTTTGCAACTGACACTCTAAGGTGGTAAAACCCATCTTCTTTTTTGGACAAGGAAACAGACTCAAAGAGGTTCAAGAAATGGAGTTTAACCCAAGTCTGACTGACTTGTGACTTTCCAAAGCTCCTGCTTTTCTTACCTCCAGGTTACATGGGGCTCCCTCCTTCTGGAACACCCTCCCGCTTCTCATGCACCTGGCTAACTGCAGTTAGCTCACCCTCGGGATCCTTGCTTCAGTATCCACCTGTCAGGGCTCCCGTGTATTTCAGGGCACTTTGCATTTCACCCTTCAAAGCCTGGATTACCTTTTTCTGTGTCTATCTCCTGTGGACTCCTGGGAGTAAGGAACTATGTCTCATTCATTCCTATAGGCCCAGCAGCTGGGGACTGGCACAGTAGTGGGCATTCGACCATATTTACCAAATCAATAAATAAACAAATCTGAGCCTGTTCTCTCTTCAAGATCCTAAGTCTTCTGGATTTCTCTCCTTTATTTCTTGCATTGAAGAGGACATGAGTCTGTCCTACACCTGGCTAAAGACTCGGCCCTCAGCGAGTGCTCTGCCAGGCAGTCCCCTTTGTCTGGGTTGGCAGGAAGGAAGGCTTCGCTGACGTAGGCAGGAACACTGAACGCCACAGGACAAGCAGCCTCCTGGTCACATTTTCCTGAATCTGTGCAGTGTAGGCCCAGGAGGCACTGATTTGTAGATGAGTCGACCCTCCTGTTGACGGTGGGTGTGTATCCTCACTTTAGCCCTGCTTCCTGTGGGCTGTCTTCCTCCTCATCCTCCTTCTCCTCCTTCCTTCTGCTTCCCCACCCCCTCCTCTATTTTGACCCTGGGTAGAATTAGACTTTCTAATAGAAAAAACCCAAGAATTCCAGGTGGCACAGTTGGTAAAGAATCCATCTGCCAATTCAGGAGATGCAAGAGACACAAGTTCTATCCCTGGGCCGGGAAGATCACCTGGAGGAGGAAATAGCAAGCCACTGCAGTATTCCACAGACATAGGCCCCTGGCAGGCCATGGGGTTGCAAAGAGTTGGACGTGACCGAGTACACATGCACACATAGAATTACACCACAACAATAATTCTTCAAATCTTGGACATAAAAGAGAGTCCTTGTTGTATTTCTATACTAAAAAGAAATGTGATTGGTTTCTGTTGCCCAAATTTGTCTTCCACAGTTAAATTAATATAGTTAACATGCTGATTGTGTTTTATTTCTCTTCTTTTGTGTTATTTTTCCTGTATGTATTAACATTAGTATGTGCTGTTGAAGAGAAAATGGACACAGCATAAAAGTTTAATGCTTCATGCTGAATGGCTGGAAGGCTCCTGGAAAAACAGATCCCTAGGCTCCCAGAAAGGCCAGAGGATCTTGCTTAATTTATATTTCAAATAATTAATTTTAAGGGAGAAGAAGTATGAACTTGATAATCAACTAATGAAGACACTGAAATACTGTCATGAAAACTGAGTAGACAGACCAGTTCCCTCTCCTACCTTAAATCCTGTGAATTGTCAGATGATTCTCCCAGAAGCTGTGCCACAAGGACAGCTCTCCAAAGGTTCTGAGCCAATCAGCCATCATTTATTATTTACACTGAACAACACTGTGTTTGTGAAAAAAGCAATTCAGGACACAGTCGGGTGGAATTGTAACAATGTTAATGCTGAAAGAATTATATTTCTAAGGTATAAACAGCAGACACTCTACATTTTTCCTCCTAACAGAAGCTTAATGTGTTCAGATAAAGGAGAGTCCTTGAGCCCAGGAAGGGTAGGCACTAATGCAGGTGATGTAAACCAGTTATCCTAATTTCATTTGCCTCCTCCCTCTTCTCTTCCCTCAACATTCAGTAGCCACAACTCTTCCTTCTAACAACCTTTTTATAAAGGGTGAAACCCTGTGTTTTCTGAAGTACTTAACTGTATGAATTAAACTTGATGTGTCCTCTAAATTTTTACTAGGAATGCTATTGTTTTTATTAGCTTTTTAGTGGTTTATCCCATACTCATTCATTATTTCGCATGATTTTGCAGAGAGCAAGTTTGTTCAGGAACATGTATGTTATGTTATAGTAGAAAACACTGCAGTAAGAACCCCTGCCATAAAAAAAAAAAGAACCCCTGCAATGACAACTGTGTTATTGCAACTTGAGCTAGTTACTTAAGTTTGCTGAGACTATTTGCTCTTCTGAAAAACAGGAATAATACTTGTACCTATCTGGCAGAATAAAATTATTGATTGGAATGAGTGAGAAAGTAAACGTAAAATTCTTCGCATGGTATGGGTACATAAAACGTGCTCAGCAAATTTACCAAGTTTTACTGTTATTATTCATATTTTTCTCCATTGATCATCTCATATGTGGCTCGACATATGATTCTTTCTCACTTTATTGGCTTTCATTCAGACATCCTACTATTTGTGGACATTCCTCTTAAGGTATGGGGCCCAGGTCATTAATATTGGACCTGTGTCTACAGGAACAGGGACCTACCCTCCCAGTTCTGTCCTCAATGATTTCAGGAGGAAATTTGTTTCTTTGTTTTCCTAATACTTCTTCATGATGACAAGACTAAATTGATGTCTCTATCAACCATTTACTCAAAATTTAGGTTTCCCCATCTCATATTTACATAATGGAGAAAATCAATGGAAAGCAGAATGCTTAACCTACTAAATTTCATCTTGTCAGAGTCAGCCATCAATCCAGTTGCTGAGATTTGACCTGAATTTTTTTAAATTTTAATTAATTTATTTTAATTGGAGGCTAATTACTTTGCAATATCATGGTTGTTTTTGCCATACATTGACATGAATCAGCCATGGGTGTACATGTGTCCCCCACATCCTGAATCCCCGCTTCCACCTCCCTCCACATCCCATCCCTCTGGGTTGTTCCAGTGCACTGGCTTTGAGTGCCCTGTTTCAGGCATCAAACTTGGACTGGCGATCTTTTCACTTATGGTAATATACATATTTCAATGCTGTTCCCTCAGATTATCCCACCCTCACCTTCTCCCACAGAGTCCAAAAGTCTGTTCTTTACATCTGTGTCTCTTTTGCTGTCTCGCATACAGGGTTATCATTACCATCTTTCTAAATTCCATATATATGCATTAGTATACTGTATTGGTATTTTTCTTTCTGGCTTACTTCACTCTGTATAACAGGCTCCGGTTTCATCCACCTCATTAGAATGGACTCAAATGCATTCTTCTTAAAGCTGCATAATATTCCATTGTGTATATGTGACACAACTTTCGTATCCATTCATCTGCTGATGGACATCTAGTTTGCTTCCATGTCCTAGCTATTGTAAACAGTGCTGCAATGAACATTGGGGTACACGTGTCTCTTTCAATTCTGGTTTCCTCGGTGTGTATGCCCAGCAGTGGGATTGCTAGGTCGTATGGCAGCTCTATTTCCAGTTTTTTAAGGAATCTCCACACTGTTCTCCATAGTGGCTGCACTAGTTTGCATTCCCACCAACAGTGTAAGAGGGTTCCCTTTTCTCCACACCCTCTCCAGCATTTATTGCTTGTTGACTTTTGGATCGCAGCCATTCTGACTGGTGTGAAATGGTACCTCATTGTGGTTTTGATTTGCATTTCTCTGATAATGAGTGATGTTGAGCATCTTTTCATGTGTTTGTTAGCCATTCGTATACAGGCTCCGGCTTCATCCACCTCATTAGAATGGACTCAAATGCATTCTTCTTAAAGCTGCATAATATTCCATTGTGTATATGTGACACAACTTTCGTATCCATTCATCTGCTGATGGACATCTAGTTTGCTTCCATGTCCTAGCTATTGTAAACAGTGCTGCAATGAACATTGGGGTACACGTGTCTCTTTCAATTCTGGTTTCCTCGGTGTGTATGCCCAGCAGTGGGATTGCTAGGTCGTATGGCAGCTCTATTTCCAGTTTTTTAAGGAATCTCCACACTGTTCTCCATAGTGGCTGCACTAGTTTGCATTCCCACCAACAGTGTAAGAGGGTTCCCTTTTCTCCACACCCTCTCCAGCATTTATTGCTTGTAGACTTTTGGATCGCAGCCATTCTGACTGGTGTGAAATGGTACCTCGTTGTGGTTTTGATTTGCATTTCTCTGATAATGAGTGATGTTGAGCATCTTTTCATGTGTTTGTTAGCCATCCATATGTCTTCTTTGGAGAAATGTCTGTTTAGTTCTTTGGCCCATTTTTTGATTGGATTGTTTGTTTATCTGGTACTGAGCTGCAGGAGCTGCTTGTATATTTTTGAGATTAATTTTTTGTTAGTTCTCTCGTTTGCTATTATTTTCTCCCATTCTGAAGGCTGTTTTTTCACCTTGCTTATAGTTTCCTTCATTTTGCAAAAGCTTTTAAGTTTAATTAGGTCCCATTTGTTTATTTTTGCCTGTATTTCCATTACTCTGGGAGGTGGGTCATAGAGGATCTTGCTGTGATTTATGTCAGAGAGTGTTCTGCCTATGTTTTCCTCTAAGATTTTTATAGTTTCTGGTCATACATTTAGATCTTTAATCCATCTTGAGTTTATTTTTGTGTGTGGTGTTAGAAGTGTTCTAGTTTCATTCTTTTACAGGTGGTTGACCAGTTTTCCCAGGACCACTTGTTAAAGAGATTGTCTTTTCTCCCTTGTATATTTTAGCCTCTTTTGTCAAAGCTAAGCTGTCCATAAATGCAGGTTCATCTCTGGGCTTTCTATTTTGTTCCATTGATCTATATTTCTGTCTTTGTGCCAGTACCATACTGTCTTGATGACTGTAGCTTTGTAGTATAGTCTGACTGACATTTTAAGATTGGAGTATAGTTGATTTACAATGTTGTGTTAGTTTCTGCTGTACAAGAAAGTGAATCAGTTGTACATATACATATATCCACTCTTTTTAAATACTATTTCCACATAGGTCATTACAGAGTGCTGAATAGAGTTCCCTGTAATATACAGTAGCTTCTTATTAGTCTATTTTATATATAGAATTGGGTATATAAATCTCCCAATTTATCCATCCTCTCACTTTCCCCCTTGGTACCCATAAGTTTGTTTTCTACTTCTGTGACTCTATTATTTCTGTTTTGTAAATAAGTCCATCTGTACCTTGGAGATCCAACCAGTCAATCTTAAAGGAAATCAGTCCTGAATATTCATTGGAAGGACTGATGCTGAAGTTGAAACTACAGTACTTTGGTTACCTGATGCAAAGAACCGACTCTTTGGAAAAGACCCTGATGCTGAGAAAGATTGAAGGCAGGAGAAGGGAAAGACAGAGGATGAGATGGTTGGATGGCATCACTGATGTGATGGTAATGAGTTTGAGTAGGCTCTGGGAGTTGGTGATGGACAGGGAAGCCTGGCGTGCTGCAGTCCATGGAGTCGCAAAGAGTTGGACACTACTAAGTGACTCAACTGAACTGAACCATTTGTACCATTTTTCAAAATTCCATACATCAGCAATATCATATAATATTTATCTTTTTCTGTGTTACTTCCCTTGTGGTTCAGCAGGTAAAGAATCTGCCTGTAATGCAGGAGACCTGGGTTCAATCCCTGGGTTGGGAAGATCCTTGGAGAAGGGAAAGACTACCCACTCCAGTATTCTGGCCTGGAGAATTCCATGGACTGTATAGTCCATGGGGTCGCAAAGAGTCAAACATGACTGAGTGACTTTAACTCACTCAGTATGACTATCTGTAGTGACCTGACTCCTTTATACTGTATTTGCGCCTTGTTCATCTCCTTTGGGCCATCTGTACATGTGGCAGGTTTGCCTTTTCTATACTTGTTCAAATTACAAATAACCTTATTGAGAAGGATAAGAGCAGAGTCAGTTTTACAGTAAATTTTAGGATTTTCTCTGGGTTAGCGTGCTGGAGTTCAGTTGTTCTGAAGATACAAATTCACCCAATTCTAATGTAATTTCCTCTACCTTTCTGTGTTTGAGCTACAAGTATAGCCATCCTTGACTGCCCTTCCCCCAGCTGAATGGGAAGGCATTCCTATATGTCTCTTGGGCTTTATGTATCACCCTTAGTCCCGCCTTTTTACTGTCTATGCTCTCATTCCCTGGCTTGAGGGTAAGATTGAGTGTCGCTCATAGTTATATCCCACTGCCTAGCACAAACACTTCATTAAAATATTTATTATTGGATGAGTGAATTAACAATTTTGTTAAGTGTCTAATTGAAATCAAGATATAGATTTCCATGCACAGGTTCCTAACCTAGTCAAGAAAGCAGGTGAAGTCCATCCACAGGACCAGTTCTTGATGGACACATGCAGGCTCCTAGATAATCTGCTGTTCGCTGAAGCCAACAGCCAAGTGTTCAGCAATCCTTTCTAGAATTTTGCATCCATGACAGTTTCTGAAAAGCTGTGTGGGTGTTGCCAACCTGTTACACAATGTGATTGATCCATTTATTTACTCAAGCTGAATAAAGGTTTTCATTTTCTGCTTCATTATCAGGCACATAAATTTCAGGTGATTCATATCATGCTAAAGTTCAGAGACAGTCTTTTAACTGGGTGACTGCTTTCAACACTGGGCCATGTTACCTCTGCCTGAAAGAACTGATTAGCTTCTTTCTTCCTGGATCAATGCAGGACTATTTGTACAAGGAAGACTGGGGAGACTCCCAGGATTCTAGGTCATTAGGTGGAGGTTTTCCTGGGGCAGTGCCCTGCAGATCACTTCTCAGGGTTGACATTACATGGCTTGGAGTGGATGAACCCCTCCAGCTCCTTCCCAGCCTCCTCACCCACCAACACCACCTCCCAACCAGCGAACAAAACAGAGATGGGAGGATCCAATCAGTAACTAAAATCAGTGGGATTCTTTTCCCAAATACTACTCACACCCAGGGATGTGCTGGTAAATGTTTAACAAACCTTTGGAGGAAGTTCCTCAAGCTGTAATGTTTGCCAGTTTCCATGGTGTAAATCTTCCCACTACTGCCAATTTCAGGTTACTAGACTCTAAGTTGGGAAGAGATGTGCCCAAGCTTGTACAAGCTGGCTCCAGCATACCACTGCACACTCCTCCACTTTTCCGACCCCAACTCCATGGCACCAGATCAGAATTTCATGTCATCCACAGATGTGGAGAACAAACTTATGGATACTAAGGCCGTCATGCAGGGTGAGATAAACTGGGAGACTGAGATTGACATTCCCAGCTGGCTCAGATGATGAAAAATCTGCCTGCAATTCAGGATACCTGGGTTCAATCCCTGGGTGGGGAAGATCCCCTGGAGAAGGGAGTGACAGCCCACTCCAGTATTCTTGCCTGGAGAATGCCATGGACAGAGGAGCCTGGTGGGCTACAGCCTATGGGGTCACAAAGAGTCAGCTACAGCTTAGTACATGTCAGCAACAAATGAGAACTGGTTACATAGCACAGGGCTCCCTGCTCAGGTTCTGTGGTGACCTAAATGGGAAAGAAATCCAAAACAGAGGGGATATATGTGCACACAGAGCTGATCCACTTTGCTCTACGGCAGCAACTAACACAATGTTGTAAAGCAACTATATGCCAATAAAAATTAACTTAAAAAATAATTTCAGTAAGGAACATTAAAGAAAGAATCTCGTGTCATTCAAAGCCCCAGGATTTGTGCCTGCTGACAGTTCCAGCTCCAGGGACCCCTGTTCCTGGAAGATTTCCCTGGCACCTTTTCGCTCCTGTTGAGTCATTTAGGACTATTTGTACAAGGAAGACTGGGGAGACTCCCAGGATTCCATCAAGCTGCTATGGTGTGCTTTCATGTCAGGCTTTCTCACTGGCTTATGAACTTCTTGAGCACAGCAATGGATGGTTATGACAAAGGACAGTATTTACTGAGCTGAGAACTATGCTGCATACCTTTATATGCATTATCTCATTTAATCCTCACAATTCCCTGAGGTAAATGCTCTTATTATCTTTATTCTATTATTATTATTATTCTTGAGAGTCCTTTGGACTGCAAAGAGATCAAACCAGTCAATCCTAAAGGAAATCAACCCTGAATATTCATTGGAAGGACTGGTGCTGGAGCTGAAGCTCTAATACTTTGGCCACCTGGTGCCAAGAGCCAACTCATTGGAAAAGACCCTGATGCTGGGAAAGACTGAAGGCGAAAGGGGTGGCTCAAGCGACTGAGCACACGTCCTTAAGTAAATGAATGTCTCGTTTCTCTTCCTATCCTCCATCTTCCTCTCCCTCCCCCTCCTCCTCCTTCTTTGGCATATCCATGAACATTTATGCTACAATTCCTCATGAGCACTGGTACATCAGAGGGAAGCTCTACATTTAAGTTCAAAGGGCAATCAAGGTGGGGGTTGCAGGAGATGGGAACACTGGTTGCTATTTAGAGTCTTTAAAAAACCTAAAGGGACTTCCCTGATGGTCCAGTGGTTAAGACTCTGTGCTCCCAGTGCAGGGGGCCCAGGTTTGATCCTGGTTCTATCCCTGGTCAGGGAACTGGATCCCAAATGATGAGACTAAAACCTGGGGCTGCCAAAAAAAAAAAAAAAATTAAAAATCCTAGAGTTGTCCTAACAGACAAATTTTGTCATCTTCCCTGTTGTCTGAATAGTCTGGGCAGCACTGTTTTGGGGCAAAGACTGAAAGAGTTGTTAAAAAGGAACAGGGGGCACCTGGGTTTGAGGGGGTTATATTGGAAGGGGGTCATTTGGGTAGAAACAAGAAGGGTCCTTGCCCAGGACTGGTTGGTGGTGGCTGAGTGGGTGGAAGGGAAACAGAGAGGGCGGTCCTTGCTGTATGCACCCTTTTCATAACTTTGGGGAAGCCCTGTGTCCCCAAAGGCACATGCATGCCTATGAATGAGTCTTGTGGATGCAACTTAGATTTGTCTGTGGTATCCCTGGTGGACTGAGGTCTGCCCGAGGCCAGGGGCAACAGGACAGGTGAGCATCATGCAGCTGTCACTGTGCCTGGAAGTGGGGCAGAGAGCTAGGGTGAAGAAGGACCTTGCTTCCCTAGAGCAATGAGGGGAATGGGTCTCTGGGACTCCTGGAGGCCTGGGCAGTTTCTGCTTTTGTCAGCAAGATGGTGACAGCCTTTCCAGGCCACAGAGAGAAATCTAGAAAAGAGTGGCATCAAGGTTTGGACCTGAGCCTTCCTGACAGTGGGTGGAATGCTCAAGAACACACACTTTGCAGGTTTGGGTGTTATAGATCAGCTCTGAAGACATTTAGAGCAAAGTGATTATTTTTTAAAAAGCATGTGATTTATTTTAAGAGCCATTTGAATGTCACCCTGTGTGTGTAAAGCCTCTTGAAAACAATTTTATCTGACACTACGGATTTATATTGTGGAATGATTTCCTTTGGGTCTGGAAAGCACAGCTGTGGTTTTGGAGTCCTAGAGAAAGCCAGCTAGCCTGGGGTTCATCTCTCTTGGTTCAGTAAGGAATTTGGACAAGTCACACAGGCAGGTCCTGGATGCTGTGGGCCACTCTTATTTCTTCCTGGGGATGGAGACTGGGGAGGGTGGGTGATGTAATGCAAGCAGCACAGAGGTCAGGTCTGAGAATCTATGGGCCACCTCCTACTTCTACGTGGGGAGTGCGTGTATGTGTTTGGGGGGTGTGGAGTGGGCTGTATAAAGCAGATGGGACTCCAGCAGGGGCTTCAGTGGGAAACTAAACAGATCTTTTCCTCCATCTGCTTCTCTTAGCAATTGTCTTGACCAAAGCCCAGTTGAAAGCAAGTTGCTTTCCCTCAGTTGGCTGGCCTTGTTGGGGAGGAGAAGGAATACAGGCTGGGGGTGGTAGTGATGGGGATGGGAGTGAGAACACTTTCAGGAATCAGGGCAGGCCTGTTGGCTTCCCTGCAGGTCATTTACAGCTGTGTGACCCTGGGCGAGCTAGTTAACCAGTGTAATCACATTGCCTTCTCTGTACACTGGAAATAATGCTAATTGCCCACCCCCTAGGGCTGTTAAGAGGACTGGTGAGGTCGGGGAAAGTGCTTCTCCTTTCCAGAGTAAGAATTCCAAACTCCCTCTGAAAGTCCCTGGACAACTGCGACAGGCTTCAAGCTGATTTCTCTTCTGTTCTTGTCCTGGATAGTTCTCTCCTGCAAAGCAACTATGATGACCTTTTATAAATTTAGAGCGAGACTTCCCTGGTGGTCCAGTGGTTAAGACTCTACTGTGCAATGCAGGGAATGCGGGTTCGATTCCCTGGTCCGGGAAGATCCCACAAGCCACAGAGCAGCCAAGCCCACGGGGCAACTACTGAGCCCTCGAGGGGCAACTAGAGAGTCCATGGGCTGCAAGGAAAGATCCCACAATGACACAACGAAGATCTCGTGTGCTGCAGCTAAGATCAAATGCAGCCAAACAAATAAAGAAACAAACAATGTAAAGCATATTATTTCAGTTTCCAAAGGCTTCTCATTGCTTTGAGCACCTTCCCTTCCTCCTCCCCTGTGCTCCTGTGCCCTGGCCACACTAGAATGGTTTGTTTCTCTGACAGCCATCTCAGTCCAGCCCCTGGGCTCTTGCGGGCTGTTCCCTCTCCCTAGCATGCTCTGCCCTCAATCTCTTCACGGCTGGTGCCTTCCTGAGAAAAGCCTCCAGGCTGAATGGAGCTCCTTCCCCAACCGCCTATCATGCCACTCGATTTTATTTTCATCACCACCCAAAAAGATCCTGTTTCTTTATTGTTTCTCGTATGTCATGTACCTCCTCCCCCACTGTCGCTCGCTTCCCCTCCATTGGAATCCAAGCCTCCTGAGTGGCTCTTGTTAATTTTTCTCAAGGCTGTGTTCTCAGAACCTTGTACAATGCTTGGCGCATAACAGATGCTTGGTAAGTACTGGCTGAATCAAGGAGAGAAGGAATGAGTCCCTTCTCATCTCCAGCTTATCCTTTCTCCAAGTCTAGCTCAAGACAAAGCCCCACTATGAGGTCATTTCTGACCCTCTCGACCTTTAGGGATATATTCCATCCACCTCCCTCTGAGTTCATGTCAGTGAATGGAGCTGATGATCTCTTGTCTCTTCCCTTTCCCCCTCCCTCTCTTCTGCCTGTCTCAGCACCCATCAATTTTTCCCATTTGTGAGGTGCTTAAGATTTTTAAAATTTTGTTTTAATGCCATGAGTGAGTTAGCAAGCTGAAAGCTGAAGATGAAATGGCCCTCCTACAACTCATATAACCAATGCAGTGATCTAGTACCGAGTTACCTTACCCCTAGGAGGAATTCAAGGCTCTGGATTATATGAGGGATATGGGTGTGTGGGATAGACAGCTGAAATAAGGCATATTGAAATTATACCTGGGAAATGTCCGCAACCTAGGTTATGACCAACCTAGACAATTCTTCAGTGATCAATGCAAAGAAATAGAGGAAAAGAACAGAAGGGGAAAGACTAGAGATCTCTTCAAGAAAATCAGAGATACCAAGGGAACATTTCATGCAAAGATGGGCTCGATAAAGGACAAAAATGGTAGGGACCTAACAGAAGCAGAAGATATTAAGAAGAGATGGCAAGAATAAACAGAAGAACTGTACAAAAAGATCTTCATGACCCAGGTAATCACGATGGTGTGTTCACTTACCCAGAGACAGACATCCTGCAATGTAAAGTCAAGTGGGTTTTAGGAAGCATCATATGAACAAAGCTAGTGGAGGTGATTCCACTGAGCTAGTGGAGGTGAATTCCAGCTGAGCTATTTCAAATCCTGAAAGATGATGCTGTGAAAGTGCTGCACTCAATATGCCAGCAAATTTGGAAAACTCAGCAGTGGCCATAGGATTGGAAAAGGTCAGTTTTCATTCCAATCTCAAAGAAAGGCAATGCTAAAGAATGCTCAAACTACCACACAATTGCACTCATCTCACACACTAGTAATGCTTAAAATTCTCCAAGCCAGGCTTCAGCAATACGTGAACTGTGAACTCCCTGATGTTCAAGCTGGTTTTAGGAAAGGCAGAGGAACCAGAGATCAAATGGCCAACATCCGATGGATCACTGAAAAAGCAAGAGAATTCCAGGAAAACATCTACTTCTGCTTTATTGACTATGCCAAAGCCTTTGACTGTGTGGATCAAAATAAACTGTGGAAAATTCTGAGAGAAATGAGAATACCAGACCACCTGACCTGCCTCTTGAGAAATCTGGATGCAGGTCAGGAAGCAACAGTTAGAACTGGACATGGAACAACAGACTGGTTCCAAATAGGAAAAGGAGTACGTCAAGGCTGTATATTGTCACCCTGCTTATTTAACTTATATGCAGAGCACATCATGAGAAACACAGGGTTGGAAGAAGCACAAGCTGGAATCAAGATTGCTGGGAGAAATATCAATAACCTCAGATATGCAGATGACACCACCCTTATGGCAGAAAGTGAAGAGGAGCTAAAAAGCCTCTTGATGAAAGTGAAAGAGGAGAGTGAAAAAGTTGGCTTAAAGCTCAACATTCAGAAAACGAAGATCATGGCATCTGGTCCCATCACTTCATGGGAAATAGATGGGGAAACAGTAGAAACAGTGTCAGACTTTATTTTTGGGGGCTCCAAAATCACTGCAGATGGTGACTGCAGCCATGAAATTAAAAGACGCTTACTCCTTGGAAGAAAAGTTATGACCAACCTAGATAGCATATTCAAAAGCAGAGACATTACTTTGCCAAAGCTCAACATTCAGAAAACGAAGATCATGGCATCTGGCCCCATCACTTCATGGGAAATAGATGGGGAAACAGTAGAAACAGTGTCAGACTTTGTTTTTTTGGGCTCCAAAATCACTGCAGATGGTGACTGCAGCCATGAAATTAAAAGGCGCTTACTCCTTGGAAGAAAAGTTATGACCAACCTAGATAGTATATTCAAAAGCAGAGACATTCTTTGCCGACTAAGGTCCGTCTAGTCAAGGCTATGGTTTTTCCTGTGGTCATGTATGGATGTGAGAGTTGGACTGTGAAGAAGGCTGAGCGCAGAAGAATTGATGCTTTTGAACTGTGGTGTTGGAGAAGACTCTTGAGAGTCCCTTGGACTGCAAGGAGATCCAACCAGTCCATTCTGAAGGAGATCAACCCTGGGATTTCTTTGGAAGGAATGATGCTACAACTGAAGCTCCAGTACTTTGGCCACCTTGTGCGAAGAGTTGACTCATTGGAATAGACCCTGATGCTGGGAGGGATTGGGGGCAGGAGGAGAAGGGGATGGCTGGATGGCCTCATGGACTCAATGGACGTGAGTCTGGGTGAACTCCGGGCGTTGGTGATGGACAGGGAGGCCTGGCGTACTGCGATTCATGGGGTCGCAAAGAGTCGGACACGACTGCGCGACTGAACTGAACTGAACTAACACTTTCACTTTCACATTTTTCATATAATTGAAAATAGGAAAGTAAAAGAATAATATATGCAATTAGTGAGAGAGAGAAGGACTTTCTAAGCAGCATAACACTTGAGACAAATACCATAGAAGAAAAATGAGTAAAATTAATAGTTACAATCTTATATTTTAAATGTTCACCATAAGCAAAACTTTTTAAGATGTACAAAAAAGTCTGAAACATATTTCCAAAATAGTTAAGTGATAAGAATTCTTTATATGCTAATTACAAAAAGCTCAATAAAAAAATCAGTGCACACGACTTCCCTCGCAGTCCAGTGATTAAGACTTTGCCTTCCAATGCAGGGGGTGGAAGTTTGACCCCCGGTCTGAGTTAAGATCCCACATGCCATGTGGCCAAAAAAAAAAAAAAAAGGAAAAGAAAACCATAAAACAGAAAAAATACTGTAATAAATTCAATGAAGACCTTAAAGAAAAAAAGAAAATGAGCACAGGACTTGAATAGGTAATTCAAGAAGGAAGGAATAGGAAAGAAAAGCAGAGTTCCCTGGTGGCCTAGAGTTAGGATTCTCGGTTTTCATTGGTTTAGCCCAGGTTCAATTCCTAGTCAGGGAACTAAAATCCTACAAGCCATATGTTTGAACAAAACATAAAAGAAAAAAAGAAATTTTAAAAAATAATTGTAATAATAGAATTTATATTATAAGGATTTTTTTAGAGGGCAATATTCAAAAATGACAGACTACGAAACTGCAAAACACTGTTCCTCCAGAAAACCAATGGATAAGATAGCAAAAAATAAAAAATAAAATGCTAGAATCAATTTTTTCAACACTTTGGACTCTAATAACAAACATTACAACAACCAGAAGAATACTTAATTAAAAAAAAAAACTGATGAATTTTGATAAAAGAGAATTGCAGTATCAAAATTTACCTGCTTACCACCTCTTTATCATCAACTTCTACACTGAAACTTTCAGAGATTGTTCAAAGAACTTAAACAAGATCTAATTAAATGCAAAAATATGTCATGTTCACGCATTAGAAAACTATATTATTAAAAAGATATGCGTGCTGTGTACTGAGTTGCTTCAGTGGTATCTGACTCTTTGTAACCCCATGGTCTATAGCCTGCCAGGCCCCTCTGTCCATGGAATTTCCCAAGTAAGGATACTAGAGTGGGTTGCCATTTCCTTCTCCAAGGGATCTTCCAACCCAGGGATCCAACTGGAGGCTTCTACTTCAAGATTTTTTACACTGGTGCCATCTGGGAAGCCTCTAGGAGGACCATGTGCTTGCTAAGTCACTTCAGTTGTGTCCAACTCTCTGCGACCCTATGGACTGCAGTCTACCAGGCTTCTCTGTCCGTAGGATTGTCCAAGCAAGAATGCTGGAGTGCCTTACCATTTTCTCCTCCAGGGGATCTTCCACACGCAGCGATCCAACCAGCATCTTTTAGGTCTGACCTGCATTGGCAGGTGGGGTCTTTACTAGCGCCAGCTGGGAAGTCCAATAGTGCCCTGAAATTAGACTTCTGCATCTGTGCTCCAAAGAACTGAAGACGGGTATGCAAACAAGTCTGTGTGCACATATATTCATAGCAGCATTATTCAGAACAGCAAAAATGTAGAAATAGCCTAAGCCCGAAGCATGAACGAATAAACAGATTGCAGAATATCCGTACAATAGAATGCTATTTTTGCCATAAAATGGAGTGAAGAGGTGATGCTATAACAAGTGATGGTGTGTGTTACAGTGTGCTATAACTCATGAACCTGGTAAGAGGGAATAGTTTACATACAGCTCACTTGGGTTTTATCTTTTCTTTCTGAATCATGAATTCTTCGTGCATTTTCAATACTAATCATTTACTGGTCACAAATATCTTCTGCTTTTGACTTATATTTTTACTGTCTTTGTAATTCTACTTTCTTAAGAGTAGTTTTTAATTTCATGTAGTAGAATTTATCAAATTTTTTATTTTTATGTTTAATTTTTTAAACCTACTAGGTTTGTTTTGCATGATATGATGCAAATCCAATTAATTTTTATATGAATAACTGATTTCATATAAATATTCCCTGAAATATGCATAATATCCCCCTGCTATATGTAATCAAACAGAAATGAAATACATTTATGTGCATAGATCTGTTTCTGGATCCTTATTTTTCACTGTGACTTTTTTTCACTTATGTGCCCATTTTTGGTAGATAGAATAATGGTACCCAAAGATGTCTGCCTCTTAATCTGCAGAATATGTGATCATCTATCTTTATTAAAAAGTGAACTTTACAGGAGTGATTAAATTAAGGAGTTGACTTGGAGAGATTACCCTGGATGATTCCAGGATAATCTGGGGCTCAATACAAGGGTTTTGCCCAGCAAAAGGCTTGCCTAGGTGAGTTAGAACCAGAAAAGGAAATGTGAAATGCAGTTGGAGTGATGGAATTCAGAGACTTGACTAGTCATCGTTGGCTTTGAGGGTGAGAAGGAGGCACCCGCCAAGAATCCCAGTGGTTTGTGGAAGTTGGGAATTCAGGGAAACACATCTGCCTCAGCACCCCAGGAAGGAGCTCAGCCCTGTGGACACCTGGGTGTTCGCCAGCTGAGGACATTTCAGTATGCTGTCCATGAGTTACGAGATCATTCATCTGTACTGTTTTAAGGCACTGAGTTCGAGGTAATTTGTTACAGCATCAAGAAGAAACTAAAATACTACTCAGGAAGGTCTTCCCTAGTATATTATTTGGCTTATACATAACCACCACTGCCCTTGACAAACACACACAGATACACGAAACTTCTTGGGATTTTAGAATGCATTGATTATGTAGACCAGCTCTTAACGTAGAGCCCAGGAAAATGAGACATCCCAAGACCTTTGTAGAGGATCCTCAAGATTCTCCTTTCTCCTACCCATGTACACATTACAACAGACTATGGAAATGAAGACCATAATCCAGCTAACTGTTGTCAGATATTATAAATACTTTAAAAATAGAGAAATGAGGTCACCTTCTTTGTTATAATATCTGTTTTGGAAATAACAGTTATCTTTTATAAAATATTAATATGTGCTATTTATGTCTATGTCTAATGATTTTGTCATTTTAAGTAAACTAAAAATACATATTTAAAAATTTTCCATTTATAAGAAGAGCAGTGTTGAGAGATGCAGTCCACATAAGCAAAAGCTCTCTGAGTCTTTAATAATTTTGCGGAGGCTAAAGGACTAAACAAATCAAAAAGGTTGAAAACACTCTATATAAATTAATTTTTGTGCAAAATATGTTTAAATGCTAGGTTTCCTTATGAATGACCATGGTTTATCTCTGCTTTTATTAAAGTGTCTGATGACTTTCAATTATATTTTACAGTTTCTCCAAATAGTTGTACGATTTTGGTAAATTTATTGCTGGATAATTACCTTTTCTCTTTTATAGACTTTATAAATGTTATAAGCATAAATATTTTATATGTGTTTTAAGTTTATGCTATATTGATAAAAATGATCTGTTTTATCTAACAACTCTTTGTCCACTAATTTCCCTAAACTCACTTCTTATACTTAATAATGATCTGTAGACTTTTGGGGATGTTTATTGTCAAAAGCAGAATTTAAATAATATAGACACAGTGACTTTTTTTACCTTTTCAAAACTTACAAATGCATTTTTGCTTCCTAATGGCACTGTCTAAGATTTTCAGTAGAATACTGAGCAAACTTAATGAGAGTAGGCACCTTGTATTTAGCTTAAATTAATGTTTCAAAAATTCAGCATTAATGATGCTATATACTGCAGGCATTTTCTTCTATATTTATATTGTTAAATCAGGATCAAAAATGTCTCTTATTCCCATGTTCCTACAGGGGGTTGTTTCTTTTTGTTTTGTTTTGTTAATTATAAGTAAATGTTGAATGTCACAAAGTGATTTTCTATCCTGTTAAGGTCAGGTTTTACAAGCTCTGGCAGAACCACAAATAAACCTCAAATCTCACTCATTACTAGAATAATACTTACATCTTAAATCACATGATCATCAGATGCAGGATAGATGGAAATTTTCAATAGTTCTATGTCAACTAAAGATTTGGTGTCTCTAATTTAAAACCTTCCCCCCAAAAAACTCATGCTCAGGCAGTTTTGTTTTTGAATTCCTAAAAATTCTTCTAAGAGAACATAAAACTAGAAAAAACCCAATTTGTTTGGAGCACCTAGTATAAACTTGATTTCAAATAATCTCACTCATTACTAGAATAATACTTACATCTTAAATCACATGATCGTCAGATGCAGGATAGATGGAAATTTTCAATAGTTCTATGTCAACTAAAGATTTGGTGTCTCTAATTTAAAACCTTCCCCCCAAAAAAACTCATGCTCAGGCAGTTTTGTTTTTGAATTACTAAAAATTCTTCTAAGAGAACATAAAACTAGAAAAAACCCAATTTGTTTGGAGCACCTATTATAAACTTGATTTCAAATCTGGATAAAGTCATTTTAAGAAAGGAAAAAAATCAGGAAAATGCCTCTCATTGTCATAGATATGATGTTAAAAAAAGGTATTAACAAGTCTAGTTGAGTCATGTGTATAACTATAAATAAATCATGATTAATCAGTATATATTCCAAGGTTGGTTTAATATTAAAAGAATAAATCAATGTAATAATTCAAAAGTATGACCATCTTAATTGCTGCAGAATAATGCATCTGATAAAATGAAAGAGCTAGAAATAAAATTCAGAAAATGAGAAATAGATGGAAGCATATTTGATCTGTTAAGAAGTATTTACAAAGAAATAAAAAATACAGACAACATCTTGTTCAAGACAAAATTTTGAAAGCTTTATTTTTGGATTGAAGAAAAAGAAAAAAATTCTACCATTAATTTTACTGGATGTTATCAGGTGCAATATCAAGGTAGGAAATACTGGTGAAAGTATAAAGATACAAAACAAAGCTATAATTATTTACAGGAGACATTATCATATATATATAGAAAATCCAAAATAAAGCACCACTGAATTATTAGATTAATAAGTGAATTTAGTAAAGTAACTAAATTCTGTAACTGATCTGTGCTTGACCTGTAATCTGTAGTTGATTAAAAGAGTATTAATTAATACCATTACACACATTTATAAATATATTAAATTTAAAAAATCTGTAAGTACTCCAAACAAATCAAAACAAAGCTATAATTATTTACAGGAGACATTATCATATATATATAGAAAATCCAAAATAAAGCACCACTGAATTATTAGATTAATAAGTGAATTTAGTAAAGTAACTAAATTCTGTAACTGATCTGTGCTTGACCTGTAATCTGTAGTTGATTAAAAGAGTATTAATTAATAGCATTACACACATTTATAAATAGATTAAATTTTAAAAATCTGTAAGGACTCCAAACAAAAATTAAAAGGCTGATTAGGTTTTACTAAGTAAATTTTTAAATGTAAAATGTCTATGGATTGGAAAAAGCAATATTATAAAGACGTCACCAAGTTCAACTTGAGCTGTACATTTTATCAAGGTGACAGAAGTTTTTAAAATCAGTATTCATAACCATACGAAAATGCAAAGAGCCAAGAATACTAGAAATGATCCTATGGAATCAAAACTGAACTTGAGGATTGAGATACAGATACAAGGCATGTTTTAAAGCTAGGACTCAGACACTCTTGTCCTGGTGCTGCTGCTGCTGCTGCTACGTCGCTTCAGTCGTGTCCGACTCTGTGCTACTCCATAGATGGCAGCCCGCCAGGCTCCGCCATCCCTGGGATTCTCCAGGCAAGAATACTGGAGGGGGTTGCCGAACTGAACTTGAGGATTGAGATACAGATACAAGGCATGTTTTAAAGCTAGGACTGAGACACTCTTGTCCTGGTGCTGCTGCTGCTGCTGCTAAGTCGCTTCAGTCCTGTCTGACTCTGTGCGACTCCATAGATGGCAGCCCGCCAGGCTCCTCCGTCCCTGGGATTCTCCAGGCAAGAATACTGGAGGGGGCTACCGTTTCCTTCTCCAATGCATGAAAGTGAAAAGCGAAAGTGAAGTCGCTCAGTCATGTCCAACTCTTAGCAACCCCATGGACTGCAGCCTACCAGGTCCTCCGTCCATGGGGTTTCCCAGGCAAGAGTACTGGAGTGGGGTGACATTGCCTTCTCCTGTCCTGATGCAAAGCTGGAAAAATGGACCGAGGCCAGAATGGACAGAAAGATCCATGAATATATGATGATCTGACTATGACGAAAGTGACACTCTGGTCCTTAGGAAGGAAAATATATCTAAATGGTGTCAAGTTTTGCTTTTTAACACCAAAAAAAAAAGAAAAGAAAGAAAATACTTTTTGACATTGTACCTGACTCCTTACAGAATAGCATACCAGATGGCTTATGAATCTAAAGTAAAATCATAATAATTTTGGAAGAGATAGAAGATAATCTTCATGCATTTAAGGAGGGGGGAATGTCTTATACAGGAAATATAAAGCACCAGTCATAATGTAAAAGAAAATAAACAGGAATACATTCAGATCCAGAATTTGTGTTCATTGAAAAACCGTTAAGCAAAATGTCCAGTTGAGCTGTTTCAAATTCTGAAAGATGATGCTGTAAAAGTGCTGCACTCAATATGCCAGCAAATCTGGAATACTCAGCAGTGGCCACAAGACTGGAAAAGGTCAGTTTTCATTCCAATCCCAAAGAAAGGCAATGCCAAAGAATGCTCAAACTACCACACAATTGCACTCATCTCACATGCTAGTAAAGTAATGCTCAAATTCTCCAAGCCAGGCTTCAGCAATACGTGAACTGTGAACTTCCTGATGTTCAAGCTGGTTTTAGAAAAGGCAGAGGAACCAGAGATCAAATTGCCAACATCCGCTGGATCATTGAAAAAGCAAGAGAGTTCCAGAAAAACATCTACTTCTGCTTTATTGACTATGCCAAAACCTTTGACTGTGTGGATCACAATAAACTGCGGAAAATTCTTCAAAAGATGGGAATAGCAGACCACCTGACCTGTCTCTTGAGAAATCTGTATGCAGGTCAGGAAGCAACAGTTAGAACTGGACATGGAACAACAGACTGGTTCCAAATAGGAAAAGAAGTACATCAAGACTGTATATTTGACTGGCAGGCGCACTAACGGGCACACTTCCTGGCAGGCCGGATGGCATGCGCACTGACTGGCACACTGGCGGGAACGCGGCTGGCACCCGACTGACAGGCGCACTGGCGGGCACTGTGCCTGGCACGCCGGATGGCAGGCGCACTGGCAGGCACACTACCTGGCACGCCAGATGGCATGCGCACTGGCGGGCGCACTTGTATGCACGCTGCCTGCCACTCCGGATGGCAGGCGCACAGGCGGGCGAACTCGCGTGCACGCTGGCTGGCACCCGACTGGCAGGCACAGTGGCGGGCACACTGCCTGGAACAACGGATGGCAGGCGCACTGCCAGGCACACTTGCGGGCATGCTGGCTGGCACCCGACTGGCAGGCACACTGGCGGGCACACTGC